>OZ016475.1:6379829-6523745 GCA_963966605.1 Caenorhabditis sulstoni
CTTCTCTTTCTCTTTATCTCTCTCTCTTTTCGATACTCGTCCTTGATGCCTAATATCTTCTCTGACTGATATCCTCCGCTTCCCTTCCTCTTCTTCTCCTACTTTTCCTCCGCCCGTTCGTTGTTTTTTCCCGTCTCGTAGGTTATGGAAATAGTACGATTCGCCCGTCATCCCGTCGGATTCCGATTCGTGTTTGTCTGGCTATTTGGGGAGGAGAGAAGTTTGTATTGTTGCGTCGTCGTTGGACGCTACCCTACCAATAAAAGTCTGGGAGTTTTCACAAACATTTGTCTCCTTTTACAGATAAGGTGTGGACAAGAAAAAGAAAAGGAACTCGAAAAAGAGAGAGAGAGAGAGAAAGAGTGGAGGAGAGACGACGCGTGGCGCGATTATCGATAGAAGCAGCAGTGCGGGAGAGAGAGAGACCGTCGTTGACTGTTTGGGTGTGGTCTTCGTGCGCTTCTTCTCCTTCTCCTTCTCATTCTTCTCGTCATCTTCTTCTCATTCTCTCTAACGTCTTCTATCCAAACTTCTACTTTCTGAAGTCATTCTCCTCCTCGTTTACTTTTGCCCATCACTGGACATTTTCATGTTGTGTGCTTTCCCTATCTTTTCAATTTTTGCACTTTCCCTGTGCTCTTCTGCATTATCACTGTCTATTTGGACTCTCGAAATGCCTGGTTCCATAGCGGATGAAAGTGCGCTCCATTGAACACTTGTGCAGTGGAGCGCGTTTGCAACAATCCGCAGATCAATGTCGCACTATTTCACTTCTACGCATTCTTTCCAGTGACCTCGAAAACCGACAACAATTCGATTTCAAATTCAGATTAACCAGCGAAGTGCCACACCCAAAATTGGATTCATTTTTGTTGATTGATCTTCCCCGTTTCTCTCCCCTTTAACTGTTTCTCAATAGAGCGCACTTCCTCTCGCATTCATCTTTCTGATATCCGTCGAAGCATGAAATGACTTCTTTTCGTCTCTGAATGCGTTCCCATTTCCATTTCACTCGTATTTCCAGCGATGGAACGACGCGAAACGTACACGACACAACAGCCGGACGGCACGTATGTCACCACTACAACCAGGTAGAAAAGAACGTCTTCTTCTTCTGCTTCTGAATTGAAAGAACGAGAGTCTTTTGCAGAGAGAAGACAAAGTACAAGGAGCAGAACATCTGGTCGTGCGGTCGCGGTCCCACCGACAGCCACTACTGCACCGGCCCGCTCGGCGGCCTTCGAATCGCACAGATCGTGAGTCTCATGAGGCATAGTCGAGTGACAATGTTCGACACAGTCTCAGTAGATTCAAGTTGAAAGTATGATCAAACGAAAGAAAACATTTCATCGGCTCATTGTCGATCACACCGAAAACATTAGGCATTCTGTGACATTGCACCGGTCTCGCACGGAAGAGAGATGGCTTGGTGTCGATTTACGTGGCACCAACAAGTTAATTATCGATACGGAAGTTTCCAAGAACAAGACTCAGCTGAAAGGGAACTGAATAGTTCTAGCGGGGCATTCCTCCGACCCTCGACAAGTCCAGACTGAGCCCCAAAAGAATCCCCTCTCGTTTTCAGTTTCTGTGCGTGGTTATCGTGTGCCTGATCTCGTCGGTCTTCGGTCCGGGTCCGTTCAAAGGCGTCCTGCTCGGCCAGACGTTCCTTCTGATGGCCGCCAGCGTGGCGATGCTCCTGACGTTCATCTTCCTCATCGCCTACTTCTTCACCCTTCACACCTCGCACCTCGACTTCTTCTGCTGGCGCGAGGCGGATCTCGTGTTCAACGTCGTCTGCGCCATCCTCTTCGTCGTTCTCTCGTTCGTCGAGGCCTACTATTCGACGGGAAGCTGGTCGAACAACTGCAACGACATCGGCTCCGACGGCATCATCCACAACGGATGCCGTCTCATCTACGAGTGGGCGTTCGCCGCGGTAAGACACAGAGGGGAATTCCACAGAAATCACCTGAAATCCAAGAAATATCTCGTTTTGAGACCTTTCGAATGGCTGAGTGGACGTCTGAAAATCGTCATTTTAAACAAAATTAGCATAGTTTTCGGAGTTTCGCGTCCATTTTGAATGGTTTTTCGAAACCGGACCTACAAAAACTTTCCCAATTTTCTTCAAAACGAAGCTTTCAAGACGTCCGTTCCGCAATTTGAAAGACCTCGAAACGGTCTGTCTGTTGTCAGGCAGTTTCTGTTTGTCAGGACCATTCCCCCCTCATTGGAGTCGCTTCCGTGCAACTCTGCTCCGTATCCTCGCGACGCAGCCAATTGTTTTTTCAGTTTCTGACGTTCCTTCTGGGCGTTCTCTACGCGATCACCGCGTTCTGTCTCCACCGTAACCGTCACTCGCTGCGTGACACCTCCAGAGAAGAGCTCTACTGACTTGCTCTCTCTCGAATACCCAGCCATGTGCATAATAATTCGAAATGATTCTCTCTCTCTCTCTTCAATAAAACCTCTAATCCTTCTTCCCACAGCATCCATCAAATGCTCAGTTTCCTTCCATCTGTCGTCGAAATGAACACGAGTCTCTCGTTCACAAGTGTCTTCGATCGGATACTGTAGCCCGAGTCAGAAGACGTCATTAAGAGCTTTTCATCGTGCCGAGAGAAGCCTTCTGAAGATCCATCGAATGAGAGAAGTCGTTCGGATTCGGTTCAGCTGATCAGCACCTGAGTTTCAAGTGAACTCCTTGTGAGCATTTCAATGGCGCTCCTTTCGTTTTCATTCGAATCCGGAAGTGGCGCCACGAAAAAGCCCAAGAAGTACACTTTTCAGACTTTCTTGCTCCATCCAACTCTTCTTTTAACTGAAATATTTCTTAGATTCTTCACAAAGTTAGGTCTATTTTCGTGTTATGACTTGGACATGTTGTTGGTTTTACAAAACAGTGAAAGTGTTCATTTTCGAGGTTCTGAGAACTCTTCCGATTTTCTGCTAAAACTTTTTATTTTCCTGAAGCAAAAGATGTGAGGTAGAAATATGCGGAACGCTGTGAAAAAACAAGAGTGAGAGGCTGAACACTTCGAAAAAAGGCGGTAGAATGGAGTCGAACTGGAACGAATAACCGAAATCGCGCTGAGGGGTTAGTTGAATCTCCGACGGAAAGCCGACGGAAGAAGTCCCTTGACATCTCGCAGAGGTCGAGCCGATCTATCACGACACCTTCTTTATCTGCGAGTCGTCCGATCGACATCTGTCATCGTTTTCTCTCCGCAATCATATAACAATCATCATCATCGTCTTCTCTTTCTTTTCCGAGAGAGAGAGAGAGAGTGAGTCCCATCTGTGTTGATACTCGCTTACGTCACTCTTTCATCCTCTTCCGCTCGCGATCACCTTTCCCTTCCGACTCACTGATCGCCGTTTTGCGCAATCGACCGCCCGTTTTGGACACTGCACACCGACAAAAAAAAACGATTGAGCCGACAGTAAATTACCTGCTTCTGACCGAGACGATTACGCAAACTTCGCCACAACGACTACAGTAGTCTCCCAAGATCATTACGATATTATTATTATTATGAGTTGGGTAAACAGAAGAAATGGGGAAAACGAAAGAGGTCACCTGCTCTTTTACTACAAATAATAAAATAAACACACGTGTCAAATGGTCGCAGCCGTCTGCCACGTTGCGTCATCGAGTGGGAAAAGAGGGCACGACTTCTTCTTCTTCAGAAGACAGGTGACGTCTTCTGGAGAGCAGGGCTTCTGTTGCTCACGGAGACTGACTTCTGAACGTGTTACGTCAGAAGTGAATGAATGATTGAGAGCGGGAGAAGGAAGCTACCGTAATCCAGAACGACCCCCTTCAACTCGATCCGACGACATCTTTTCAGAGCTACAGTAGTCTCGAAGGAAGTCTTTCTCTCTCTCTCTCTCTCGGCTACCGTAACCCAGCAAGTCCCTCCTTCTCGGAAGCACTTTCGCCTAATCGACCTCGCTTTTCCGCTGCCCACTCCGCACATAATCACTGGTTACACTTTTCCAGATTTATATCCCGTTTCCCTCTCTCTCTTTCTCATAAATCAGTCCCTCGCCACTCGGAAAAGTGCTAATTTCGCGAGTGGCAGCGGAGAGCAGGTGGGGGCATTGTTTGCAAACAGAAGAAAACAGTATTATAACTGTAGACACAGAAGAGGTCACACATGCCTCGAGACCAACTTTTGATATCCGCCGACCGAAAAAAGATTGCATAATGCGACAAATAGGCGGAAAAGAGAAGAAAAAGGAATGAGGTATCGAGTTTCGAACGGATTAGTTCGGGGAGACGAACAGCCGATGCATGCGGACGACGACTGACAGTGCAAACAGCGAGAAGACGTCGATTCTGATGACGTCACGTTTCAGAAGTCATCACGACGGACGCGATTCTGATGACCGGGCGATGATGTCGAAGAACTCGTGTCGTTCATTGTTGGGAAATGAATGTCAGAACTGAATGGAAACCAATGAGAGAGGAAAACGCGCTCCACTGATAACGGTTCCACTTTGTCAAGATTCAGATTTTCAAAAGTCCAGGGCTCCAGGAGATTCCCACTTATTTCAGAGGACGATCAGATCGAGTGGACACGATTTTGAAGGTCAGAAGACAATCGAACCGAAGGATGGAATCCCGAGAAATTGAGGAGTCCTGCCGTTAGACATCTCAACGTGGACGCGCTTCTCGAAGTTTATCGTTATTTGAGATTTTCGAATCCTATCGTCAGAAGTGAATCCGTTCAATTATAGAAAGTCGGAAGACGTACTCTGACTCACTTTTCATTGAGCCAGAGTTCCGAGAAACGCCTGCACTCTCTCGTTTCATTCCGAATCCTCAGCCCTCTCTCTCTCGAAAAGTAGGGTCCCTCGCGGCGCGAAAACCGAAGCCAACCACTCCAACTTTCGATTCGTTTCACTTGCCAAGGTCGCGCGAACCGTTTTGGCGCGCATCTGTTCAGCTCTTCGTCTCGTTTTTCGTGGGGATACAAGATGCGTATCTCTCGGATTGATCAATGTCAAACCGAATAGGACAAGATGGGCTGGTTTATTTGGCTGCTACCATAAAACATATACATTTCATGTCAGCCAGGTGTGAACCTCAGATGCGTATCAGTCGCGGAATGACCCAAACGAAGATCGATGCGCGCAGGCAGGCACATCTTGCACATATGCCTGTCACGCAGCGACGAAAAAGAGAAGAAGAAGGAACAAAACGATACAAAAACAGAGTGCGGGTGATGAATGGAACGCGCCGGCGCCCCTTTTGAACTCTTTTTCAACGACGACCCCATCGATCAATCAGTCGAAGTTTGCTCTTCTTCCGGAGAATGTGTGCACACTCTCCGGAACACTCATCCGATGATTCTACACTGTTTTTTTGTCCGACGATGATCATGCGATGTTTGTATAAATATTTGGCTGCTCGCTAATCTTGATCTGTCATAAAGATGTCCCATTAAGATTGGTGAGACTCAACACAACATCTGCGGTCAGCCACGTCGTCCATACCGTAACCCTCGCTTTTCTGTGAAGTTCGGATGTTTCGGAGGTCCCCCACTCGCTTCAGAAACTCACGAATAGCCGTCTCCAATTCGTACAACATCCCCATCAAAAACTTCCCATTCATCGCCCCTCTTGTCATGTCTTGTTGCTCCGTGAGCCGCGAGCAGCCGGCTCCCTTCTGATGGTATCCGCTGATAAGGCTCCCGCCAACTGTCCTTTCGGCGCCAATGTAAACGACCGATGTAAACACGGAGAGGAACCGCGGCACCGGATTACACCCAACATCCCCCCCGTCTTCTTCGTTTTCGTCGCTCTCTTCCTCTCTTCTACTGTACAAGGTGCCGCCCGTCGTCTCGGCTCGTCACAATGAAAAATGGAAGGCGGAAGGGGTGTGAGGAGCCGCGAGAAGGGCGCCAACTGTTGCATCGTTTTGGCGCATTTCACAAAGGAAATCGAAAATGAAATTGAAATTGGAATCCGCGAACATCAATCAACAAAATTGACGAGTGCTCCGGGGAGATGAAACGAGAATCGCCTCTATTTTGACGAAAAGTGTCAGGAAACCTGAAAATTGAGGTTTTGAAGCTGTTCCTTGGCTCGTTCGCTTGGTCCCTCAGATTTTTTTCGCGCACTCTCGAGTTTATCGCCGTCTTCCGGTCCCTTTTTGTTGAGCTAATCCGGCCGAATGCAGTACAGTAATGCGGGTGTTCCCATGCAAACAATCGCCTTTTTCGAGTAATCTCTCTTTGTGATTGACTCGAATGAGTGAGCATCCGTTGATGTTTACACGGATCGAATTGATGGCTAATGCGGCCCTCTCTACCTGCGCGCCGACTTCTGCCGATCCGATCCGTCGGCGTGCTTTCAGTCTTACGGGTCACTTCACCCGACAGTCCCGTCCAATCAAAACACTCCCTTTCTCGGCATATAATGATACGCCACAGATGGACGAGGTGAGGCATTAGTGACACCTGTTGTATTGTCCCGAGACACACAGACACACGCATTCAAATAGATATATGTATTACTTTCACACGTGGTTCATTGCTTTCCGGATCCCGATCCGAACTTCTTTTTCAGCGGATTCTTCTCGAAGAACGATTTCCACGAGCTGCGAGTCCCTTCTCGTTTCAAATCGGAAGCAGACTTCTCCTTTTCGTGGCTGCAGAATGAGTTGTCTGGAGTGGAAGACGGGCGGACAGGACGGTTTGAGTTGGCGCTCTTCAGAGATGTCGATGACGGCGATCCGACGAACGAGTGGGCCTTCGGGCGGAATATTGGTTTGCCTGAAAGAATGGTCCCTCGAAGATTTCGAACCGCGGGGGCGGCTATCAGATCAGTACAGGGTACACTACAAACACGCAAACGAGTGAGAAAGAGACACCTGTCAACGCCTGTGTATACATTCGAATTCACACAAGCAGCAGAGCAGGAGCGCCTGATAAGTTCCGATCAAAATCTCGATCCTTGCCTCCCTTCCTCACACACACACACACACACGCACATGACACCAAACATACGGGGAAAAAGAGACAAACATTTAACGTGTGTTTAAAATGTAAATGCGGAAGGGCGACAGGATCGCCGAGAAGCTGCCAACTCTCTTTTGACAGCTGGAGGGGGGATACTGTAGTACTGTAAACGTGTTGAAAACTTTCGGAAGAAGGGCAAACATGGCGGCGCGACAGCAAAAAACGAAAATAGCGCGTTTCTGAGAAGCAGCTCGAATGACCTAGAGCCCGCAAAAGGATAGGATTCTAGGACAGTGCTCCATACCATAGACAAAGTTCTCGGCGGCCTCCTGATCCGTCTCGCTCCACTGCTCGTACTCGGTGATGTGAAGTCCGTCCGGATCCAGCAGCTCCACACTAGCACCTGTAAAAATATGTTCAACAGTTGCCTTCATTCACTGGTGTTGCGCAATCAGTTACAATAACTATTGCACTCATTTGCATATCAATTGACGGTGACAGATACTGAATTACAACTGGACCAACTGTCCCAGAGGGTCACCCCAACCAGAATGAGGTTCCCCCCGTACCCGGGAAGGTCCCTCGTCTAGTCAGCAAGGCGTTAATGAGTAGATCTATTTCCCGTCATCATCGTTTCTCTCGGAAAGGCGAGAAAAATGTGATGGATGAGGTGGCGGGTCGGATCGCGGAAGGCCGTATTGTTACTCAACACGACAGATGCCATGTGCCTTTTATGTGCTGCAACCCCCCAGAACCTAATCGGGTCCAACAGAAGGCATTTGAAACAAAAATCTGTGTGATGGACGGACGGACGGAGAAAAGAAGAAGAAGACGGAGGAGACCTTGTCGTCTCAGTTCCTTTTAGTCCAATTAGTCGATTTGACGCCTTCTCTTCCGGGAAAGGTGACGATTTTGCATTGTGAGACGGCATCCGAGCGTCACTGCGTAACCATTTATAATGCACTTCGAGGACTGCTGTCTGGCCACACGGGGGCCGCCAGTCACCAGTGAAATGAGATGGATAGGTGTGTGCGGTGGCGGCGGCTTTCGAGGATGGATTCTTTCGAAGCGCGATGCCATTTCACACATAATCTATCGGTGTCGTCGTCGAAAAACCACGAAGAAAAACGGGGTAGCCTCCTCACTTCATCCGGCTTTTCCCGCCTTTTTCAATTCTATTCTCTCCTATTCCGGAGAGCGAAGCCGAGCCCTAGGAAGTCGTTTAACGCGATTCCACTTTGGGAAAGTGCCACTACTATAGGAAAGTCGTTATTTTACTCTCAAAGTAGCTATTTGAGCTTTCCAGAACTAGAGCTCTTCTGAGCACTCTCATGAACTCTATTTACGATTCAAGTTTTTTATCGAAAACATCAGGAATATCTAGGAGTTATCTAGTTCTCGCCCCGATCCCCGGTCCCCCGGAAACTGCTCTCTCGCGTACTTCCTGTCACCTCCGAATCGTATCGTCCTCCACTCCGTTTCGTTCGGTTTCTTTTCCACCCGTGTGCAATACAACTTCTCAAGTGCATCATCATCACTTTTTCAGAGCGTCGGCGCGATAATCAGCACTTGATCACAATTAATCAGACAAATAAACGGCGCGAACTCCTCTCTCCCTCACTGCGCGGCTCCTCTTCTATCTGTCTCTGTTAATCTGTGTAATCAAGGCGGTCGAATCGGCGCGATAGAACACTGATTGATGAGAGAGCAGACACGATTCACACCGATCCAAAACTACCGTACTCCGGCTGCTGCTACCGCTCCTTGAGCGAGAGGCGACGGTTCTCTCACTTGTTAAGTGCTATGATAAACATCATATCGAGCGGGTGTTGAGTGTGATCGTAGGAAGCAGCAGAGAAGAAAAAGAAGAGGAGCCCCCGCAAGAGCTACCGTAACCCCGCTTTCCACCCACAAACCACCGCAAAATGATATTGGAATGGCATCGAAAACAGATGTCTCACAATAGAGCTCACCTTGCGAGATCAGAAAATGGGCCAATGATTGGTTGGCGCGTCGAATTGCCAGGTGAAGACTCGTGTAGCCGGCCTGAAGATGCCGATGTTTCTTCGGTTGTAAAGGATCTCTTCGTAGTAACTACCGCATCCCTCGCATCCACATCCGCGCCTTTCGCCACTAACAGCTTCAGTATCGATCGATCGGCCCGTGCGGTCGCCACGTGGATTGCCATCGGACCGTAAAGCGGTGCATAATGGACCAGTTCGGGCTTCTCTTCGAGCATCTTTTTGACAGTCTTCGCATCTCCGAGTCGAACGGCCCGAATCCAACGACATCCGATCGTCTTGTAGAACTCTCTCGAATCGGAGAGAGTGAGTCGCGACGAGTGCAGGCTTCTCTGCAAGACCGTCGACTCTTTCGAACAGGGTGCGCGTCCATTAGTCATTCTCACACCACCCATTACCTATGTTCCAACCCGTACAACTGTAATTCACCCCCTCGCCCCGGACAAAAACTAGACACTGTCAACTCCTCTTTCATGTCACATCCAAACTTTCCCACCGGCTACCGTACCCGACCATGTCATGCAATGCGCACTTGTCATGACAGGCGCGAAAACCAACCGACGTCGCCTTCTTGTTCGACACTAAATGATGCCGCGCTACCGTATCCCTTCTCTTCCCCCGCAATTATCCTTCCCGTCTCTGCGTGTGTGCGTGTGGCCAATCAAAAGTACGCTACAGTTTCCATTTCCTAATCAATCTCGTCCCAGTGAAACTCGATCCCCCCGACAAACGGAAACAGTAGAAAGTCAGCCGAGCGCGGCTAATCACCACAAACAAGTACGTCTCTTTTTCATCGGCGAATCGGGATCCGAATTATGTTTGCTCTACTCACTTGTGATTGGGCATCTCTTAACACTTATCACACACACACACAGACTACGCGCACCTAAATAATTTATATCAATGTCAATATTAGGAGGAGGACCGGGAGCCGCTTCTGGCGTGTCAAATTCAACACTACTTGAGCTGCTGCTGCTCCCTGTTGCGGTTCTTTCGGTGGCGGAGACAGCGAAAAGATAGGAGAGTCGTACAGTTTTGATACTTATCAATAAACATAAACTCCGCAGAAAGAGAGATACTGTAGTTTTGAGAGGAAGGATCAAGATAAGCGTGCTTCTTGCGCAATTAGTTCATCGCGTTGGGAACTTCATCCGGGACACTGTTTACCGCGGATTTATGACGTCATCAATCTGATGTTTATTATGATGATGTCTACGCTATCATAACACTGAGAAGTGCCCACAAGATTAGATGGAGGTCAAACTCGTCGTCAAGAATCGTCCCCTTTTTGTGTTCAAATTAGGTCGTCCGACCAATCTGTTCTCTGTCGCTGGCAACCACTGCACCCGATCCGCTTATCGCTTCCTGCTCGGCGAGCACACAGTCAATAGTGGTCGCCTTTCATGTATCGGAAGCGCCGCACGGACGAGGGGAAGGATAGAGAGACCGCTCCTTCATAACAATTAAGGCAGAGACCTCAATCTGCTTCTTGTCTCAAGAATATCTCGGCTAATCGGTGTTGACACCTCAAACGGACCCGATTTCACACATCTGTGAGAAAGAAGGCCCCCCACTGGCCCCGTTTAGCGACGTATTCCTCTTTCTGGAAAACCGCTCGTCTCTCGTCCTAATCTGGTCGTGCCGAATTCCCGAAGAATAGAGCGAAGACGCCGATATCCCGTTTCTTCTAAAGACACGAGTTGTGAAGGATCGTGGGAAGATTTACATATTTTAGGATGGCTTCCACCGCGTATACTAGTCACTCTTGAGAAGAAGAAGAATGTGGTGTGGGATAGAGAGAATAAGACGTCTTCTTCCTTTCGAGGAAGAAGAAGGCAGCGACTCAATAGGATCATCATCCGCTCATGGTCAACAACAAGTAGGGGAATCTGGCGACAGACGCGTCGAGGAGGTGTAAACGAGATTGACAAATCCGAAAATCGTCGGCCTACAGTATGCTCCGATGCAGGCCATCTCAAGCTGCGACGAATTCAGTTCATTAGAAGCGGATCCCCCCGACTTTGGATTCTTGTTCCCTGACCTCGGCCCATAACTCTCCCTAGGCTCTGTCCGACGCACCATTTACAAAAACCGCTGCCTGCGGCGACAAGGCCACCCGGACAGTTTCGCACTCATTTTTCAAGCGCATCCCCCCCTGTCTTCTCTATTCTCCACCAATTTCTTAATAATAGGCGCACAAGCCGGTCAAAAGACACACCGACATCTGGTCATTTACTCTTTCGACGATTCGTTTTGATTCGTGTGGCTGGCGCGCGCACGGGCGGTGCGCACAAAAAACAGACATATACCCGAACATAGGAACTACTACACTAGTAGTATACGGTAATCGGTCCGTCATAATTGCTTCATTTCAAATGGGATCCGATTCAATCGGATCCGAAACGAAACCTTCAACAATCCGCCAATGTCTCCGATGCTTCTCTTCCCAAGTGGTCATAAGTCGTAAATCAAAAAAAGTCCACTATTCATCTAATTGGATACTCGCTTGGGGCTGTGGATTCTGTGCAGGTAGCAGGATCCTTGCCACATTTATCAAATTTCTATTCTACTCCTCTCTTCAAAGCTGCTCCACTTATTCGCACATTGTAACCATATGGGCTCTTGGTTAATGACAAAACCAATACAAACACCCGTTTCTCACATCAACACTTTATGAAGATGATGATGAAGAGAGAAGAAGCGGACGGGAGAGAGGGGAGAGCACATTATATTATTAGCTCCGTGAGGTCTCACCCAACACCACTTGACTGCTCGAGAAGAAGATGATACAGTCAATTAGAAGATCCCCCCCCCCCTTGATGCTTCTGCTATTCGGATCCGATCATCATCGTCTTCATATCGATGCGTCATGTGTTCGGTGTCACTCATATCGCCACCTAGGCACATACATCACAACAAATCATCGCGCGCTGCGACTAGCCCGCGAGCAGTTAAGAACATACGTCGTGTGAAACGAATCCCCTCGTCTCTAAAGAAAACCGCGGATACGGTAGTTCTTGTTTATGTTTACATCTGTCTCTATCTGGAGTCATGCAATCCGACACGCTGTGCGGAACAGGTCAAACGGGTCGCTGAGACGACCAGATATATGATATGTAGTTGATACTTCCTGACACCTCCTTCAGGATCCCATATCATTTCAATCCACACTCGCCCCCATGTCTTTGGTCACATTATCCATTATCAACTGTCGTCAATTGGTGTCATTGTTCTTCTCGAGACGACGAGCTCCCGGCAGCTCCTGCGGAGGTGATCAATCAGACCAAGTGTGCTTCCCGCCCGGAAAAACAACACGAACATGTGGTTGAGACACCTAGGGCGACGAGCTCATAGCGCTAGGCGCGCCGAAGATTTAATACTAGGCGAGAAGGAGTTGCAAGATGTGTGTTAGTGTTGAGACTTTCCGCACCCCGCACAACGCGCATTGTACGCATCAATCATCTCCTCGCCAGGAGAGTCGGAGGAGCAATTGAAGAGGAAGCATGTCGTAAACCGGGAGAATCTCGGTCTTGAAAAGGGCGGTTTCACACGCAAACTGGCCGAGACTCTTGCCTTTCAGCTCACCGCTCCTTTCTCACCATCAATGTGTGCCCACACTGTGGTGGAACCCGAACCAGCCGGGTGTCAACTGAGGTCCATAACACTCGCCTCCCTCCCCCCACCACCGCTCGCTTTCATATTTCATCCACTAAACACTTGAGAATTGCCGAACATTTCTTGCCCTCGGGGCACTTCTTCCTCCTCTCCGATCTTCTATAACAAGCTATGACGTGGTGGTCCCCCCCCCACTCTGTGTCATGTTCATAATTTATACAATATCACTTGTGTCCGAATCCTCCAGGGGTTTTGCCGGATGTGTCAGGGACCATTGTAATTATGTTTCTAGCCGAGTTAATTATCAAGAATACATATGCAACGGGAAATTATAACCGCTTCCACCCACTCTACGTTTTCCTTTCGTTTATAGAAAGTCTTATTAGAAGAAAAGAGAAAGAAGGGCCGATTAGTAGGTATCTAGTATTGGATAGTGTCCAGCACCACCTAGCTACCGTAATCCTTTCGGGCGCGCGCGCCCCCCTCCGAACCAGTCCTCCTCCGGTGACTTTGACAGCGTGTATTCATGGCGCATTACAAATGTGCGGCCCCATTGGGAAAAATGAATTCCGAAGAAGACGACGAGGTACCGTATACCTTGTTTATTCTTCTTCTTCCACTTCTTCTTGTGTTTCACACGCCGTCCGTCGGCCTTGGGGCCCGAAGAATTAAGCATATTTTTGGTTGCTGCTCATCGTCGTAACTCGATACGCGATAATGGATTCTATGAAGGCATTGTGAGCCTGTGAGCCCGGATTCTTCTTCATCCTCCTGCCAATGTTTTTGGGGCGGAAAAAGAGGAAGGAATCGACATGGAGATTCGGTTATAAAATAGCTTTCGGGAACAGAAACACATGTTTCCAAAGAAACAGCAACATTTGGGACGCATTTGTGGCTCTCGCGGATCCGCGGCCAGGTGCTGTCTGGTCTCACATATCTCTTCGCTAGCCTAAACAAATGATAACCAATGTCCTCGCAGAGCCCATTCGCGAACCCGCCGATTAACAAGATTTACGAGATGCTCCCTTTCCTTGGGGTCCTGCCCTCTCGTTCTCGACCCATTATCATTAATCTCGATGCTTTCCCTTCCCGCGAGACAAGAGAGAGAGAGAGAGAGAGAAGAGAGAGAGAGAGAGAGAGAGAGAGAAAGAGAAGAGTGTGATTATTCGCACCCGCGATCTCGCTACTGAGCCAGGGTGTCCGATTTCCAGTGATCGACATGATATGACACCCTTCCCGCGAGCCGTTTCCCTCCGGCCCAGAGACACATGTTCTCGGCTAGTTTTTGCCCGGATCAGATTACTTCCACGGGTTACGGTAGTCGTCGCCGCTTCATTTTCTTCGCTTCAAGACCCACCTTGCTGCTCATCGTCGACAATGACGTGGAGTCGAGGAAACTGGCGGTTCGCGCGCCTCCTGAATTGCTTTTTCTTGTCATTTTATCACCAGCACACGAAGGAACCTATAATTATGGGGAACCTTCAATTCTTACGATTATCTGTGTTTGTGCTCTCCCTCCTTTCCTCCTCGTTTTCATTGTCTATCGCGGGAAGTGAAGCTGGCGGCGGAGGTGGAGGCGGCTGCGGCGGTCGCCGCTCCGCCTTCGGCTCCAGAATCGCTTTGAGCACGTTCTCGCTGAGACCGTCGGCGTTGGATCGTCTCGGTTCGCGCACACTCATTCTCTAGTTGTCACCTGTCGAATTTCAATCTTTTTTATGGGACGAGGATGAGGCTTTTATGTTCGATCCCCCCATTTTCCCCCCTTCACATAATAATAATAATAATAATAATGCTACTAATCACATTCGTATTCCGCTTGAAATGTGGTGACAGAAGTTACCCGTCTCCTGAATCCCACGCGACCTTTCCCACGTTCTTTTCAAAACTTTGTTCTGAAGTTTCTGAAGATTCCCACGAGTGTAATTTCGAGCTCGTTCTTTCCACTTCTGCTTCTGGAGTTTCTGGAGACAGAAGGATTCCGAAGCTGGCCGGAGCACAAGTGCTCACTAGGGGTCACCAACAGCTGGTTCTTGCCACCTTTCCGATCGTATATCAATCGACTTATGTCGACGCGTGTCGCGATCCCAGGTAGAAATCACTATTACTTCCGGGGAAAGACAAATCATCGCTCGAATGTTTTGACAGAGTGGGAGGGAGTGCGACGAGCAAAAGTTGTAAATTATAAATCTGCTTCTCCTCTCCTCTCCCCTCCTTGCCTCCGTTTTCTATTTTCTTTCACTTTTTTGTGGCCCACATGTTCACCGGAGGTCCGAATAATCGGCCATAAGCTGTAAATTACCAATCCCCCCCCATATGGTCTTCTCGAGGAGGTATCAAGCCGCACGGATGTCTCAATTGACTGTCCTCCCCCCTCTCGATGACCCGTTGAGGTGTCATAACAAAGTGCATGTGTGTGCTCGTTTATCCACTTCTCCATTACACAGATTTACTGTTATATCCCAAGGTATCAAGTTGCATAACAGCAATAAATTGCGCAGTCTCGATTGCGAGGTGACACTTCTCGCAGGCCAAAAAGGCATCCTCTAATCCTCTCTTGCCCATGCTCATCATCTGCACACACGCACACAATATTGTGTGTATGATGAGAGGGAGGCTTTTGTTTGAAAGCCATTTAAACAGAGAGGTCCGTAATAGATGCGGCGGGCCGGCTGACTAGCTGCCCCGCTTAGCAGGTGTAGGCACTGTGTTCACACGGACACCCCCCTTCGTTTCTGTTGACATCGCTTAACTGGATAATGAAGTGTTTTCCTGCCGCTTCCCCCCCCACACTCGCCTTCTTTCGCATTCGGAAGTAGAGACGCGACCGAGATGTCAACGGGAGTTGAGGGGTCAATCAAAAGTGTTGCGCAAGGCTGCCTATCAAAACTGCTCGCCATTACAGCAGATCTTGGCCCGATATCTGGCCGAGATATTGCGAAACACGACGCGTGTTTCGGGCCCCCCTGTCTTTCTGCTGTCCAGAGTGACCTTTCCATCGGGTAATTGGAGAGTAGAGGTGTTCGCCGTTTGGGAGAACTGTCTGTGTGTATATCATAAGAATCACAACACCATCCAAAACATAAACACAGAACAAGCGAATTATAAACAAATTCTCTCTTTCGTGGCTCTTGTCGGGACCCCATTTATCAATTGCGACACGTCGTTTCGGGTTGTCGCCGCCACGGGTCGGGGCGTGGCTCCGCGAGCTCCTCCCGAGCAGGCGCCCTGCCGAGGTTGTCGTACATCGAATTCCTCGCTTTTCGTGGCGACGACGGGACCATGTTGTTTCTCATCTCCCGTCGTCTCGCACACACCTGACACCTCTTGACATTATCAAATTCCTCCGTGCTTCTTCCTTCTGTCTCGTTCGTCGCAAGCTAGAGGAGGAAGGAAGGTGACAAAACATATAATGATGATGATGAAAACAAGCGAATCGAGCTCCTAGGGGAGTTTTGACCTACATCATTCTTTTTGGAAGGAACAAGCGCCGTTTTATTGTGTTATTGGTGGCTGGCCAATGAACAGAAAATACTCGGAAATGGGGGAGTCTCTGGAGCTTCCTGCTAAAACTTTTCCGTTTTCTCCTAGTTTCGAAAACGAGTAGATTGTCATCAGCCAATTTCATGTCAACAAATGGCAATTAACGAGTTCGATTCGGGTATCCGATAAGAAATTCGTCGCCTCTCCTCGAATCGTCGGGGCGCCCGTGTCAAAATACACTGCTAATTAGGTGGCAAGGAGTTCTTTTCCTCCTCTCCTCCGCATCCTCAACCCTGACCCTACCTTCGCCCCGGATCCTAAGAAGATTCAAACACTTGTTGGCGGAATAAGAATCGCTAATCGCATAATTAGACTGTGGGCCCTCTGAGGCTGAGAGGTTTACCTCCCATGATCCGGACACACCGGTGGGGGTATCTATCGATATGCCGCCCGCTAATTAGAATCGGATTTGTGTGCACACGCAAACTGTGGGCACTCTCGGTTACAGACAGGTGTTGACCCCCGCAGAACGCACCCACATTTTGAAGCAGCCGACCGAAGAAAGGGCGGTTTGTTATTGTACAATATCACAGAGATACCGGCACTTCTCGAGCTGGATAAATAAGCGAGAGCCCTCCTTCTTCCCGTTTCTCGCGTCAATCGTTCTCTCTTGCTCTTCGAGACTCTGAATCCACTTGTAATCGAGCTCTACCCCCCACTTTCGGGTGCGCGCACCGCCTCTGCCGACGAAGAATCGGATATTTGCGCATTTTGAAGCAATTTCCTTCTTTGAGGGCATATGTTTTCTCAAATTAATGTGTTCTCATTTGCATTTTCTACACATGCTTGCGCGCGACGCATCATGTTTAACATGCTCGGCCTGGGAAGCTGACGCGACCTCGTTTCCGCCTTTTTAATAGATGCCAAATGACTAACCTTAGATTTTTCGAAATTCGATGCGAAGAAGTTTGTCGAGTTTGACAAGTTTTAGCGATGAGTTTGTCCGGAAATGTCTAGTTTTTCGAGGGAAATCGAGAAGAAAACCACCAAAACAAATGAATTCCTGGCTCTCGTAAATCATTTCGGCTCTCCACGGCGAGACCAAATGAAGAAATCGGGCGATGCGCCTTTAAGGTTTCGTTTCAAAATTCCGAGTTTCACTGAAAATCTGAAAAAAAACGCTCGAATAAAACGGAAACCGAGGATTTAGAGTGTACATCATTACTATCGATGTTCTGCATTATCTCCCCTTCCCGCCTATTCCGGAAACACGCACTTTGTCAAAGTCGCCACTTCCCGAACGTCACTGCGAGCTGGGGCAGCAGTAATCTCCCAGTGATCAGAGTGCCATAGAGCGAACATACTTTCCCATCTTCTCCCTGCTCAAGTGTCGATAATCTGAGACAAACATATCGTTAACACGGATTGTCAAGTGTTTGAACATTTCTCGCTCTCCATCACAAATCGCGCCTCGTACAGGCGAGGGCACACAGGAAACATACAAAACACACACTTTTCCACCACCATCCGCTGCTTTTTCCCGCTCCTCTTTCGCGCGGATCAATTGCTCTTTTGCCAATCATCACTAGTTATTTGTGTTTTTCCCTTTGAAAAGTCAGTTCCCATGTTCCACGGAACGAACGGCCGAGGATTTATCGCCTTGCGTATCAGATTGGGCGGTTGTATCAGCGAGTAGTAGTAGTAGTAATGGTGAGATGTTAACAGTGTGATGGGGACGCCAGATAGTACTCATACACGCCCATAAAGATACCCCCCAGTTCCCAAAGGCGAACCCAAGAGGACACATTGACCCCTGGCGAGCCGTCGTGAACTCTCTCTCTCGGTGGGACACGTGTGATCGATGCCCTTCTGACACCTGAATGCCAAACAAAGTGACGATAATTGAGACCGTAATCCAGAAGATCTTATAACGTATATTATGACAGTCTTAACGAATCTTATGGCAGCATCTGATGAGTGTATTAGCCCCCCCTCCTACCGTAGTCCTCCGTGTAATTCTGCGTGTTGTCACACAGAAAAAAACATTCATCGTCGTCGTCGTCGCTCTCCAGAAGCGGCGGAGCCAAAACCCATTAACTGAGGGGGGCTCCTCTTCGTTCGTTCCTCTTTTCCTCATAAATTGTGCCGACCTCATGTCTACTACAGCCCCTCCCCGCCTCGCCCTAAGCCCCGCCCCCTTCCTCCCCCCCCCTTAGCATAGACGGGACGGAGACTCCACCCACTTCCTCCTCCTCCTCGTCCCGCTCATCATCATCATCATCGTTGACATTGATCCCACACTCTACTCCAACCCATTTCCTCTTTTGCACCTCTCTTTTTTTTTTTGTTACTTTGTATCGGATGGGGCCAAACGGGGGGTGTTGTGACATGCAACACAGTGTGTTAGAGGTTGTAATAACTTGAAGAGGAGTGACCCAAGATGTTAACATACACAAATGACACAATAGTAAATGCATTACACCGTCGTCCCCTCGCCGGCGCCCCCTTACCTGGTCGTCTTCATCATTCAATCGGCCACTCTCCCTCTTTTCTCTTCTTCTTCTTCTTCTTCTTCATTACACCGGACAACAAGCAAGAGAGAGAGATGCCATTTTAAACTGTCCTCTCTCTCTCTCTTTCATTTGCCCTCCCGACGACCGTTCTGACCATTACCCAATTCGGCTTCTTCTCTTCCTATCATTCTTTTCGAGACCCTTTGTCTTGTGTTCGGTCAAGTTTACCTTGTTCTCCTCCTCCTCCTTCTTCTCAATGATACTTTGTCTTCTTTCACTTCTTCTCCTCCTCCTTCTTCCGTTTTCGAGACGTCTTCTGAATTCCGAATTCTAATTCGAATTCCAATTTATCTCAAACTCTCCATTTGTTTGCTCATTCACCCTCCATTCTCTCTCTTTCTTTTTCTCTTCCCGAATCAAGATTGACGTCTTCATTTCGGATTCGTTCCCTATCAACCTGTCCGAATCTATCCGTCTCGATTCACTCTGAATTTGCGCGTTCTCCTTCATTTTTCCGTGTTCTTACTCGTTCTCCCCCCTCTCTCGCGCTCGCGCGCTTCACTGAACATCGCCCCTAAGCCCCGCCCCCTGTCGAGCGTCGATTGGTCGAGGGGGCGGAGCTTGCGGCGGCGGCGGCGGGCATCTCGCTTTCGTCTCTCTCTCTCCCTCCCTCTCTTCTGCAGAAGATCGAGATTGCTCAACAAGTTGTCGAACATAAGGGACCCGAGGCCGTCTTCTTCTTCTTCTTCTTTCCCCTCAATTATCAATCAAACTCTCTTTTTCTTCTTCTTCTTCTCGTTTCTTATCACCTATTCGCTTCTCCTCGTCGCCTGTCAAAAAACTGCTCGGGAGGGGATTGATAACACAACGTGTGTTTGTTGCAGAGGCTCATAAATAATCACTCGAGTGTGTGTGAGTGAGTGTTTCCTGGAAGAAGACGACAGAAAAGCCGAAGAAGCTACGGTACAAATGAACGTGTTCGCCAGCTCGACGCCATCGGAGGTCTTCAACACTCAAGTGAGTCTCTCATTCTCCGCCGTCTCCGAACGAGTTCTGATTCCGAATCGTTTTCCAGGCAACCCCTGTCAAATCCGAATCCAAGTCCGAAGTCAAATCGGACACCCCCGTGACTCCCCAGATGACTGCTCCAGAAGCGATCCGCGGCATCCTGCCCCAGCCGCTCTTCGGCCAGTTTCCGTTCCCGCAGGCCGCGATGGCTCAGGCTCTCGCCGCCCAGGCCGTCGCCGCTCATCAAGCTCACGCGGTGGCGGCTCAGCAGGCCGGTCTCGCCGGCGCCTTCCCCGGTGTTCCAGTCCTCGGCCTGCCCGCCGACTTCAAGCCCGAGATGTTCGGTCTCAGCGCCGGTCCCGGTCCGATGCCGCTTCTCCTCGGCGACGGCCACCACATGTACCATCCGTACGGTCTCGACGGAATGAAGAAGCGGAACGCGACTCGTGAGGCGACCGCGCCGCTCAAAGAGTGGCTCCACGCGCATCGCAAGAATCCGTATCCGTCGAAGGGCGACAAAGTGATGCTGGCGATGTCGACGAGAATGACGCTGACGCAGGTGAGAGCCTTCAGAAAGAACAAAACTGGTTATCCACCTCCCCCGGGGGGTAATCGTTTTGCAACCGTAATCGCGTAATCCACCGTGTTTGCTCAATTTATTAGCTCTATCCAATGCACAGTCACACGTGTGCCCGCGTATTGTTTTAGTAGTATTATGTCGATTTGAGTCGTCGACGAGAGTGCGCAACACAGAAAATGGATACACACACAGTGGAGGTCTCCCGCAGTGTTATTGTAACATTAGCGCCCTCGTCTCGTCCTCCCTCGCATTGACCAACTATGAACAAGACGGGAGGCAAAAAAGGCAATAGTAGATGGGTTTTCGAGATAAACGCCGATGATCGACACTCGACGCGTCGCTCTTAATTAATGCGTTTCGAGGCGACGACACCTTGTGTTTCAAACGCCTTCTTGATTACTCAACCTTGGCGCCAAACCAAGTTTCGAATAAACTTTGCAACATCTTTTTTTCTGTTTCGCAGGTCTCAACGTGGTTTGCAAACGCGAGACGACGTCTGAAGAAGGAGAACAAGATGACGTGGTCGCCGCAGAATCGCCGCGGCGACGGATGCGACGACGACGACGATGAGGACGACGACGAGATGGGCCGCCCGTCGAGCTCGACGTCGATCACGTCCGAACGGAAGGGAGAGTCGCTGCTCGGCAAACCGCATCTGGCGTCGCCGACGCCTTCTGGAGGATCGGGTGGATCCGACGATCTGACGACGCCGAAGAAGCACGACACGACGACGTCATCGCCGATTCCGACGGCCGACGAGGCGGAGAGTCCGAAGCGGAAGCCGAAGATGTGGTCGATCGCCGACGTCACTTCAGACGAAGACTCGACGAAAAAGGTGAGCGGAAGTTTTTGTATTCTCTTTTGGGGCGGTTTAGTATAGATTTTATGAAGGATAGAGCAAATACGTCGCGCTCTCTTCATGTAATTCACATTTTATAGAGATGTAAACTAGTATGAATCATTTGTGAGCAAACTTTTGTGAAGCCGCGCCGACAAACGGTGTCGTCGCTCGTCTTTTAACAACAAATACACACAGGAACGAGGGACTTGTTTCAGGACTCATCACCGCCCTCTTCCGACGAGAATCTGATGTCGTCGTCGAGCCTTCTGATGCAGACGATGGCTATGCGGAAGCAGATGGAGATGTTTCTGCGCATGAACCCGCTCATGTTCCAGATGATCCAGGCGCAGGCGCAGCAGCAGCAGCAACAGCAGCAGCAGGCGCCTCTTCTGCTCCCGCAGACGGCGAGCCCGCCGATCGAAGCAGGTGAGCAGGTGAAGGTGAGCAGGTGAATACACTCCTCCTTCCTTATCAAAGTTTCCCCTCCCGATTGACACCTGAACACTTTGGAGACATGTTGTACACGAAACGTAATCCTCTTAATTTCGTTTCCAAATTCCGAGTGCTTGTTTTTTGTGCGCGCTCGGGGGTCAAAGTCAAAGTGTGTGTGTGTGTGTGTGCGGTAGGGCGCGTTTCCACCGCAAAGCTTTCGAGTCGAGGGCGGCTGGAAAAGATGTAATAACTTTGTTCGAAACTACCGACTTCTTGCCATGGCAAGAGGGGGGCTTAAACATTGACCCCGGATTAGCCGCGGGGCGCCGGCGCGCGTGTTCTTTTCCCTTCTTCGTCTTTTCCGGAAATGACAAATGGGCTGCCACCCGTCCGATCGGCTGTTCGTATAGTTGATGGGAACCTCGAGTGTTTCAGGTCTGAACTCGCAAGCCGAGACGTCGTCGACGCCCTCCCCCGACTCTTCGCCGACGTCGTCGCCCCGGTCTCACCAAGGCTAGAGACGTCCGCCTGCTGATCCACGTCTTCTTCGTCCACTACGGGTCCCTCTATTTCATTTTTTCGCTTATTTGGTCTCTCTCTCTCTCTCTCACTCTCTCTCTTCCCCCCCCCCCCCTGACTCTTTTCCCTCGACTGTACAGTATTTTCCAATCCCATCGTCCGCCTCATTCGGTTACTGTAGCATCATAGGCTCATTTCTCTCTCGCTCCCATCTTTATTCGATTTCCATGACCATTCTCCCCCCATTTTCCACCCAATTCTCTCTCTCTCTTTTCTTCACACAGGATGCATCTAGTTTCGAGCTTATACTCGGTTCCCGCCAATAATTGCAA
Source organism: Caenorhabditis sulstoni (assembly GCA_963966605.1). Lineage (NCBI taxonomy): Eukaryota > Metazoa > Nematoda > Chromadorea > Rhabditida > Rhabditidae > Caenorhabditis > Caenorhabditis sulstoni. The sequence goes on from OZ016475.1 coordinate 6,402,142, forward strand.
GTACTTTAGAAAAGCTATTTCCCTTTTTTTTCTGTTGTTGGCCGCCTCTCCCCTCCCCCTCCCTCTTGTATTTCGTTCTTTTTTTCAACGCATAATGTCGATTGTGCATAATTTAGAAAAGAAAATGAAAAGGTTTATTATACAAGTGTCAATGGAGCGCACTTTCCTCTTCTCACAGAGCAATGGAAGCGAGCTCGGCTGTAAATGAATCGAATGCATTTGTGTATGGGCCGTGTAAAACTCGAAGACCGGGAGACCGGCGGCGGTCTAATTGAAAACGAGACGACATCTAAACAAACAACGTCTTCTTCTTCTTCTTCTTCTTCTCGCCTCCTCCAGGCTTCTTCTCGACGTCTTCTGCTTCTCGACGTCTTCTGCTTTCTGCGAAGAGAGAGAGAGAGAGAACAACTGATTTACGAGTAGGTCGATTAGGTTGGGCGGCAAACGAGACGCAGAAGAGCGAGGGGCGCCGGAGGACGGCGTCGTCTCTTAATTTCCGTCAAAAAGAGAATCGCGGGGAGCACGACGCCACACAGTTGCCCGGAGGACGGAAAAAAGCGAATGGAATTGTGCAGAAGGAGGCAAGCGAGGGGAACGACCACCCCCTTCGTCGCATCAACTTCTGAAAAGGCGAGAGGGGGCAGTTTCAGAGGCTTCCGGTTCAGAATTGGCAGATTCTAGAGGGGAAGCGCATTCTGAGAGAGACGAGGGAAGGAGAATTGTGAAGAGGGGGCTGGAGAGAAAGAGAGACTTTCGAGACGAAAGAGCAAGAAGAAGCTCTAGAAGTTTTCAGCTTTCGAACTGGACTGGCCGGCTTCGAGGCGGTTCTGGAGGTTCTGAAGAATCGACTACGGCATGCATCGGTCTTGTCTATCGTGTTGATATTCGAGAACGATTAGTGCACCGATGGAAGAGCTCTGTGGTACGGGCTCCGTGAGCCTTGATACAGAACCTTTTCGATTCGTCTCGGATTCTCTTGGCGGAAAGAAACGCCACGCAGCCGCGACGCGAGAGGTTCCACGCATCTTGTTCACTATCGGAACGGATCATCAGGAACAGACATGACACTTTGCGAGCATCATCTTCAACTTGTTGAACATCTATCGCCGTTTTCGATCTACTCTTCCTTTGTTTTTCTCTCTCTCTTTTCATCTGAAGAAGGGAGACTCTTCAGAATTCGGTCGCTTAGTTTCGAAAGTGAATGGTCTCCATTGGAGACGTGCGCGCGCGCGCGTCGAATACACGTCTTCTTCGCCGCAGCCTCCTCATTCTTTTCCATTTTGAGGCTCTTCAAAACTATACGACTGAACATGTCGCATGTTGACCGATTTGTAAGTTGGCTTCAAGTGTTCTGACTCTTGATTCACATTTCCAGAAAGTTCATCGAGACGGAAGGGAGACTGAGAAGCGAGCAGAGACTGAAAAGGATCGGAAGAGGTCGCGGAGCAGGAAGGCGGCTTCGAACGGAAGACCGTCCACCATCGATAACCGACCGCCGTGGAACAATGGTAAGAGATTGGATGAGAGAGAGAGAGAGAGAGAGAGAGAGAGAGAGAGAGAGAGACGAGAGAGAGAGAGAGAGAGAGAGAGAGAGAGAGAGAGAGAGAGAGAGAGAGAGAGAGAGAGAGAGAGAGAGAGAGAGAGAGAGAGAGAGAGAGAGAGAGAGTAAGAGAAAGAGAGAGAGTAAGAGAAAGAGAGAGAGAGACGAGATTGGTTTCAGACACCTACATCGAAGGTTACGAAGACGTCGACGAGCATGGAAAGTTCCGAAAGCGCGGCGGAGCGATGCCGAAGGGAAACGAGAAACAGGTCAGATCCGTTTATTGATCACTTCTTTTGGTCACACACGAGTCTGCACGCGTACGGCTTCACAGTCTCGACGGTCCACTTGAGCAGCGAGTAAGAATGCGTGAGTTCGATGGCGCCGACGAGCCAGCGACACGCGTTCTTCACGAATCCCTTCTCGAGAGAGTCGCAGCCGAAGTTGGCGAGCACCTGAGCATTCGTCCAATTGTCGGGGAGCACGACGACTCCGAGACAGTAGAGGCACACGGCGGACGGATCCTCTTTCGAGACGACGAAGATCTGAAGAGAAGCTTGAGGGGATCAGAAGGGAATGGGGGATCTTACCGGGAGGAAGGCGAGCAGACAGAGCAGAAGAACGTTCATGTTCGCGAAGAGAAACGGAAACGGAACGAGAGAACCGTCCGTATTTCGGGAGGCAGCGATAAAAGTGTCGTTGCCGTCGATAAAACAAACAACGAAAAGTGTACGGTTTTGTTCTTTTTCAGCAGGAGGAAATGACGAAGAATGGACGCAATCACTCCGCGAACAACACCACAAGTGACACCGTCGATCTCTCCTCTTTATTAAGACGTTGAAGAGCACATTTCCAGACCTTTTCACGTCTTCTCGAGGACCTTTCGACGAATTTTAGTCGATGCGCCCTCTAAATAAAGATTTCCAACTTGAAATATTTTCAAATTCCGCACCGCTCTTCAGAGATTTCATTCTTCAACTCGGCCATTCGACGGATTCATACCGTAAAACCTCTATTATAACGGCACCTCTATTAGAACGGCACCTCTAATAGAACGGCACCCCTAATACAAATCAAGGAATACGATATTAAAAAAGTGAAAAAGATGAAGAAGACAGTGACACTTCTCTGATTCTATCGCTCTAGTAATTGGTTTTTGATAATGTTGACGATTTTTATTGTTTTTTGTTGATTTTAGACCTTTTTTTGTTGTTCTTCCTCGTTTTTAGCTTCTCAATAATTGAAAATTTTTGAACGAAAATCTAAAAAATTGCGCTCGAACAATACAACGGCACCCTCTATTTGAACGGCACCCCTAATACAACGGCACCCCGAGGGGGTCCTCGAACAATACAACGGCATGCCCTTATAATAGAGGTTTTACGGTAACTTTCATTTTAACTTTTGCGATTTCAAGAAAAACCGTCGACTGTTCCTGTTCCCAGAGTGATTTCTACGTATTCAACACGGGTTTCTAGGCCGCGGCCGAGGATTTTCGCGTTGAGACGACAGGCTTTTTTCAAAATTTCGCGGTTTTTCCAGCGGAGCGCGATGTATTTTGTCTTTTTTTCTGTAAAATTTTAGAAAAACCGCGAAATCAAATACTCAACGTAAAAAAAAAGAATTCTTTGAAAAAAGAGAAACACGACATTTTGGCTTCAGAATTACTGCGAAAATGTCTTGTTTCAAACATTCAGAAACTTTTTCAAGAGCAGAAAATGACTGCTTCGTCTTGGAAAAGTGAAAGTGGGACACAATGACAACTACCGTAACCTTATCTCCTCCTCCTTCTACTTCCATTTCAGTAGGAGTCATTGAACATTCTCCTCCTCCTCCTATTCTCTCTTTTTTCTCTCTTTTCAAATACGACACATGTTTCGAAAAGTCGTTTTCGGCCATAAAAACTCGAGGGGGGTGTCTTGTTTTCGACGACGATTATCGCGATGATTACTGGATTTGGTCGGGTTGTAAAACTCTTTTATTGCTCTCGTTTTCTGAATGTTTCGTTCATTCAGGTGCCTAGTAGATTCGTGACTTCGGAAATTAGGGGATGATGGTAGTGGTGGTGGTGGTGATGGTGCGACGAGACCGGATACTCGGCGAACATCGGCGCTCCGTGAGCAACCATCTGAAATGAGCAAGGTTTCGGTGGAGCGCACTTGCAGCCGGGTGGGAATACGACTTTTGGTGGTTCTAGATAATGATACGATATAGGATAGTGATAAGATAGTGGATACTGTAGAATAAAGTTAAAGTTGCAGTAGAACATAAGTGATATCAATCTGAATCTGTCTCGTTTCTCTGCACCCTCTCACTCTCTCACCTTTCCCGGATCCGACGGAAATCCGTGCGGCAACACCGTCATTTGCATGTTCAACTCTGAAAACTCTTGCTGGGTCTCGAAGCGAATACAAATTGCTCTTACCGTTGTGCTGCCACGTGGCATAGTCGACAAGCGGAACGACTTCCGGATGGTACGGGCCGACGGGCGGCGGGTAGACGGGCGGATGCGGGTACTGTTGCTGCTGTGGCTGCTGTTGGAAGACATCCGGATGCGGATGGTGCCACGTGGCGGGCGGAGCAGCCGAAGGATGGTGGATCCACGCGGACGCGTCGAACATCGGCATCTCGAAGTGGTGGGAAGGACCCGACGACGTCGATGCGGCAGACATCGGAGGCAGCGCGACGGCCGACGGATCGTCTTTGCGACGACGAGTTTTCGAGGAAGCGGGAAGGATCGGGATCGGGATCGTTGGGAAGAGGGGCGTCGAAGTCGTCGGCTCGTGGCTGAAATGGTATTCGAGATGGTCGGGAAAAGAGCGACACTGCGCTCCACTAGACTAGGCGCGAACATTTGAAATGCAACTGCAGAGTTCTTACTCTCAAAGGGTCGTGCTTAGTTTAGTGGAGATCAGCGCGACAACATGAATAACGCTAAGTGCATTGGAGCGCGTTTCCCCCCTGTACTCACATTTCTTCGTCTTCCTTCAGGGCCACGGGCAGTGGCAGTGCAGCAGTGGACTGCAAATTGCGTGGCGACTGCAGGAACGAGTCGTCGAACGAGAGCAGTTTCGCTTTCAGAGAGCTCCTCTTCTCGAGAAGCATCGTCCCTTCCACTTCGCTGCAAACCCAACTCTCTTTCTTTTCTCTCCTTCGCGGGAGCAACTCACTTGAGCAGTCGGTGAGTCAGTCCGATCGATTCGGGTTTGCTGTTCTTGTAGAAGAGTCGGCACGAGCTCTGCACAAAGTAGACGCGTTTCGTTTTGGTGCTGACGAGTCGGTAGACGAGAAGACCCGACGAGCCGTTCTTGACGACTTCTTTGTGCGCTTCGGCCATGCACACGGCGTCTTCCACGTGGACGAGCGAGTAGAGAGGCATCGGAAGATCGGACTCGCTCAGCTCGAGCATCTCGTACACCTTCTGATCCATCGTGACGAGCGCGCCGTCCAACTGATGCTTCGTCTTCAGAATCATGTCTTCGGAAGCCAGCTCGGAAGTCGAAGGAGGCACGAACGGTCTGGAATCGCGAAGGGATTCAGGGTGAAGGCGTCATCTGAATCTCTACTCACGTGCACACACAGATCATCCCGAGTACCGGGCCCGAAGAGGGGCGAGTCATGACGTAGGAAGAGGGCAGTCCGTGAAGGGAGAGCAGCTTCCCCCGCATGTCGATCCGCTGAGAAATCAGAGGCTTTGGCACTCAGCTTCCGTGTTTCGACCTACCAGAAACCCGCAAGTGTTGTCCAGAAGACATCTGAATCTCGCATTCACGTTCCGCTCCAGATACTTGGAATTCTCTGAAAAACTCGAGACATTTCAGACTAGGAAAACCCTTTCATTCCGACTCACGAGGCGCGAAGACGTCGAAATGATTCGAGGTGGAAGACGTCGGCATGTGGAAGTTGACGTCGAGCTGCTGTCGGATGTCGTCGCGATCCTCCGAATGAATGAGGTCGTAGATCGGCTGATGCAGCACATCGGACTGATGGAATCCGAGGAACGACTCCACGTTCTCCGACGCGTAGTAGATCTCGCCGTTGTCGTTGAGCACGAGAATGAAGCCGCCGAGCGACTTGAGCGCAATGTCCTCGAAGTGCGCCTCCTCCGGATCCAGCATCGGCGTTCCGATGCGCGGATCGAAGATCGTCGGCACTTTGTTCGAGAACGGAGTCGGAAGTTGCGGTTGATACGGATACGAGTGCGTCGACATCGGGAATCCCGGCGAAATGAACTGCGAGTTGTGATGGCACGCTGGAAACGGGTCAACTGGTTTTTCGAGCGGAACGAAGCCAGAAAGTCAGTCGGACACTCAAAATCCAGGTTTTCTGATGACAGATCTGCCGAAATAAACTTTCGGCGAATTTCTGCCAAGTCGAGCTGGCCCGATTCCTGAAGAGCGCATCCCGGAGAGATAAGCAGAAAATGTGGCAATTACAGAGTGAATTCCGTTGAATCGGCTAGGAAAAAACGTTCATTTCAAGAGGCCCACGGACTTTTCAGCGTTTTTGAGAGGTTTCCCATGTCCGGGAAGCTTTCCGCCTACCGAATCAGGACTATGCAAGCTTGGAAATGATTGAGAGGTTTCAGAGTCCATCTCTGGTTCTTTGTCGAATCTACCGTATTCCTGATGTCCCATTGTTCTTCTTCCCATCACAAATCTCGCTTCTTCTTCTTCTTCTTAGACCCCCCCCCCCCTTTCATTTTGTTCTCCTCTTCATTTTCTGTGTCTCTCTTCTTTTCGACGTCGGCCCCCCATCATCACGCATTCTCCATCGAGAGATGTCCAATTTATCACTTGAGAGAGAGACAGAGAGAGACATAACATACATGCGAGCAACCACAGCGTCTTCCTCTCCTTCTTCTTCTTCTAATTGCCGCCTCGACTACCGTAATCCTGTCTGACGTCTCTTCGGCTCCCGTGCTCTCTCGTGAACGCATCTGTTGGCAGCCGCAAAAAGAGCGAGTGAATAATGTAGGCGCGGATGAAGACCTCCCCCCCTCTAGATCCTACTAAACGGGACATTTCAGTGGAGCGCACTTCCATCCCTCACGGTGTATAGTTATTATGAGTGAAGTGGAGGGGCACCTGTTCCTGTTTTCCCCCCGAATCATTTCTAATAACCAGGTTGGCGTATCAAATATCAAGAAGGATGTCAAGATGGTCATGATTCCCGTTATATAAACACGCTGGCGCGAGAGAGCGCGCGGAACGAGGAGACGCAGAGAGTGTCAAGGATACTCCGGGTCCTCATGCGAGTGGAAACGGGCCGAATGTGACAGCCTGCACACGGTAATTGGCACCTTCCCATCACCAAACATTGCGTCAAACCGACTTCACAAGGCAAGCGAAAAGAGCTCTTTGTGAGGCAATGCGTACCTTGAAAGTGAGCCTTGCACTGCAGGTAGCTCACCGCGAGCCGGAGCACCGAGAGCTTGTCGAGCCGGCTGATCGTCGACGAGTCGTAGGGAAGCAGCATGGCGACCGTCTCGAGCTCGCCGTTCAGTCTGAAACACACTTTCAGACGTTTTCAGCACGACTCCTCACCTCTCCCTGTGTCGTTTCGACGGATTCGTGTTGGTCAGCGACTTTGGCGGATCCCGGACCCTGCAAAAAGCTCGCCGTGATTCGGGGGACACCTGCTCCCTTCCCGGAACACGTATCATTATGCCGTTTTCAGTTTTTTCTTCTGTTGCGTGTCTCGTTTCGCCCTCTCAGGCAGTCATTTCGATGATTTCTAATCGCACACCTGCTGGCTCCAATGAGGAACAACACTCACGAATTCAGGCAGGGAGCAATTAATTCTCGAGGATGAGATTTCGTATGGTCTTCTTCTTCTTCTTTCACATCTTCACACTGTTATAATTGTGGACCATATGGTCAAAATATGGTGGCGGAGAGGACAAGAGGCGCAACAGAGGCAACTCGACAGGGTTGGCCTAGGATCCGACAAACAGGCGGAGGCTCTTCCATGACTGGAAATTGGAATCTGGCGGGAAAACTAGGTGAATTCCGAGACAATGAAAGCGGAGAGATGGTGAGGGAGGTTCTAGAACAATTCGAGTCGTTTTCAATTTGCGAGGGGCTCGATATAAACTGGCGTGCGTTTTGCTAGTTTCGCGTGCCTCGTATCTCTTCGGCCTCTATCTATCCGCGAATTCTCGCCCAAGTCTTCATTGTCACGATATGCGGCGTCGAAAAAGCGAAAGAGAGAGAGAGAGCTCGCGATCCGACGAGACCCGCGACAGTGCGACGAGCCATGGAGCACAGCGACTCGAGAGCGCGCAAGAGTGTACCTCACGCACAGTTTCCGTGTCTCACGCACATCTGAGCGCATGGCACGAACATCGTCTGATGAAGAAGAAGAAGAAGACGTCTTCTGGGCGAGATGGAAGAGATGGAGACGGAACTCGAGACTGGGGCGGATCCGGACCAGTCCGTCTGGATGGATCCAAACCGGGCGGTGACCTCTCTCCTCCTCGGCTGAGTCCGTTTCTCAGTTGTCCACGTTTCTTGCTCACTGTTTCGTTTCGAGACCGAGCTCTATCCGGCCCTTCCTTTGTTTCCCATTTCTTGCCTCCTCGAGTATAAGTGACCACAGACAAAAACTAGGCCAGTCCCAGATAAAGTAGACTTTAACGTTCTTATATCGCGCTCCACCAGACTGAGAATCGAAATTCAAATCGTGGAGCTGCGGATATCTAGGTCATGACCGAGATTTTTTCACCTCGCTCTTTTCAAAACTTCGTGATTAGCTTAGCGGAGCGCACGGTGCGCCTACTGGAGCTAACTATTATAGGGAGTCTTGTTTCTCTTCGCACAGATTGAAAGTCTACTTTTCAAAAGTCTCAACTTGGGTCTCCTAACTGTCAGAAGAGCAGGTCTATCAGTAGAGCGCACTTGCATTCTACCGGAATTCCCGTGTTTCCGCTTCTCTCGTCTCTTTCCAAGTCGAAATCCACTTCTATAATTCAACGATTTCTGTCGCGAATCCAAAGACAACAAGATATATCTATATATTCAGCGAGGACGTCTTCCTACGAAAGAAGCAGAATTTTCAATGGATTTCGCGAAGACACACAAGTGGCAGAAGAGACAAGGATTACGGTAGACGTGATGATGAAGGCGGAAAGTTTCGAAGGACGCGAAACGCGAAAAAGAAGACGTGACTCACCTTTTGAAGTTGCGCTGACGCCGTTTGCTCGCGTACATCGCGTACGACCCACTGACTGAAAATGGACAAAAAAACGTGTAGGATTTTACGGTGAGATTCGGATAATTCGATTAGAAAAATGTTTTGTCTCGGGAAATTGATCTCGAGTGGGCGACAATTAGGGAAATAAGCGTGGCCAAGGCTACCCAGAGGAGGCGTGGCTTCGTGGTTTTTCGGGCTTGTTCGACCAGGAAGCCGTGTCGAAAAGTCATGGCAACCGACAGATTCCATCGTTATCTTTGGGGGGAATTTGAAAAAGAATTCGGAATTCGAAAGAGATTTCATTGAGATTCACGGCTAAAGTTGGAAAGCTAGAGTTTCAAAAGTCGGAAACCAAAACCGAAATATCACCGGAGAACTCGAGGCTTCATCTTTTATTTCAAAATGATTTAGAATCTGAAACGTGGAAGGGCTGAAAAATCCGAGAAAGGCGAGAATCACTGATTGGAGAGATGCTGGGATTGGAGGAGGTGTCCGCGAAGGGCCCCCCTCCTCCTCCTCTGTCGTTAATTTGGTAGTCATTTGCGGGTGGGCGGAGTCTCGTTGGGCGGTGCCGAGTCTCCCGATTCGTCGCGTTTTCTCTCTATTCCTCCCATTCCTCGCGCTTTCTCTCAGTGATAAACGAGAAAACGAGGTCGTGAGCTCAACTGATTAAAAGTCGTTTCGCACCTTTTCCGGGGCTAATTGGAATTTTCCGAAAAAAGAACGTCGTATAGCCAGATAATGTAATTCTTTATGCGTTTTGTGTGTATTTCCGGACAAATTGCTTGTTTCTCGACGAGGAAAAATTTTCTGGAATATCCGGGGAAACTGAATTTTGATCTGCCGCGCATTTTGCTCAGTACGATACTCCAAAAAGTTCGGCTGCTGGCCTAGAAACCCAAAAACCTTAATCGCCGCTCAAATTTTTTGCGCGAATTCTTCTCGTTTTCTCGTCAAGCTTCGTTCGAGTTTTTCAATGGAATCGTGTTCAGAGTGGCCAATTGTTCTCAAATTCTCATTAAAAGTCGTCTAAAACTCTCGAATTCCAAGAAAAACTGTCCAAAGTTTTCATTTTAGGCCATGGACGATTTCACACCGCTTTCCGTGCCGCAAGATGTGTACGTTCCTCAGAAACTAAAAGCTTTCATGTCGGGTATGCTGAAATACAGTTTTGCTGGAAAGCGTTTTTCTCTTCAGAACCCCAAGGATGTGCACTTGTTTCCGCTCTCGAAGCTCAATTCCAATGCTCGATATCGGTGGTGGACGATGCGTTGATAGTGAACGCCGGAACGAGCGGAGTACCAGTGGATATCAATCAAATAGACTCAATTCTTCGCGACGTCTGGCAAAAACGGAACATCCAACTGTGAGAAAGCGAGTCTTTCGAACATTGACTTGTCCGTTGCAGAATGATTCGGGAGGCGGCTTTGAATGCCTCGTGCACGCACATGTGCTGGACAATATTGCCGCGAGCCTACTGCACCGTCGTTTTCTTTTTCTCCGCCGATTTTCAACGGCGGTCGAGATGCAACGACATAATAGTGAGAAACCTTTATTCGATGAAAAGGCTGAGTGGTTCTATATCAGATCGAGCATTTTCTCGGGAAAGTGTCGATATACGGGTCCGAATACACAGTCAACATGGCCAGAGATCTGATGATAGAGAGTCTCACGGAGCATTTCGGTCCTCTGGCCATCGAAATCCCGGCAGCACGACGGACTCAAAGAATGGGATATAGTCAGTTATTCTCTAAGCGACTCCGACTGATCTCTTATTTTCAGACTCTTCGGTCGGAACTTTCAATTCCGAAGTTGCTTCGCAGCAACAAGTGGCGCCTTCGACGTACTTTTCGTCGAATGGGATGTATCCGGTCAGTGCTGGCAGCTGAAAATCAGAATCTTTTACCTTCCGACTGAAATGCAACACCTCTCTGGTTCAGATGGGCGAGCCAAACGCGATTCTGTCATCGACACCTCCGTCGCCGTCTCCCGCTCTCGAGGAAGCAGTTTTGACGACGAATTTCGACAATTCTCTGCTTTTCCCCGCCGTTCCACAGCAGAACTTCTCGGTTCCCCATGAGCCACAAACTCCTCCCGTCGTTCCGCATAACGTGCCGAAGATTGTCTTCTGGATTCCTTCAGATGAAGTTGGAAAGCTTCTTGGCAACCGGTCTGCCATGAAGAAGCAGATCGAAGGCCAATTCAACTGTGTCATTACTGTCAACACGGATTCGCAGCAGTTCGGCATGTCGTCTGTCGAAATTCTTGCTCAGAGCAAAGATCAAGGCAACAGCGCTCGCGACGCCATTATGAATCTCATGAAGTCGCAACAGGACGTCGTCTCACCGACGCTCAACTCTCCGTCGATCGATTCTGGCTTCAACAGTCCGACGAACATCAACGAAAGTCCGACGGTGACTCCGGAGAAGCGCGAGACCAGACTCTTCCGTAGCAGCTTCAGAGACCAACCGAAGGTCATGCTGGCTCTGACTCCTCGTAAATCCTCATTCCAAATGGAATAATAGAAATCTATCTTGCACCCTAGTTTCCCTGTTTCCCCCAGAAATGTATCCCCCTTTTTTCTCATCTCTGAAAATGATTTTTCTTGTAAATGGCATTATCTGTCGCATCCCCACCCTCATGTAATTTGTTTCTTCAATAGATTAATCCTGTGATACTTCCTTTTCGTTTCTTTTTCGCTTTGCTTATATATCAAGACGACCTCTTTCTCTTCTCTCCCTCTTTGTTTTGTAAAATGTTGTCCACGGGTCGTGTGGCATCTCTGTTTTTCTAATAAACCAAATTCGTCTTCTTCTCCCCTCCAGGTTCGTTCGAATAACTTGTTTCCTGCATCATCAACTACTTCTTTTTCCAATCGTATCATCACGATCACTTCACTGCAAAACAACTCTTTGCTTTATTTTGCCGTTCGGTCTCGCCGTTCGTGTTTACGAGAGAGCTTCTTCCCCTCCCAGAGTCTACAATTTCCCGGTTTTCTTGTCGGTTTTCGTTCCCTCAGTCGTTCGATTCTTCTCTGCGTATTCTGAAATGAGCAACGAAGAGCACCGTGGCGCGTTCGAGCGCAGCTGGAGACACGTGCACTTCGTTCCAGACGCTCGAGAGGCTTTCAGAGGTTGTTCGCGTGTTTTAGATGTGATTTGATTGTATTGTTTGCAAAGAAAAACATGTGTGTCAAAAAATATTTAGTCTGTGAACTCTTGAGAAGATTTTCGATCTATTTTCCAGAAAGGTGTGTACTTTGATTTCTTCACTCCTGATCTCTTTCGCGACCGCCCGCCTGACCGGCACGCGCGATACGCAGCTGTTCTCTCGGAAGATCTCAAGGAGAAATTCGAAGGTTTCTCCCGGATTGCACGCGAAATCTTCCCGAAAAGCGCACTTCATCTGCTCCTCGTCATTCTCTGCTCCGGCTCCTCCGGGCGGCCCTCATCGATCCGCTCCCCTCGCATGTTTACTCGTTTGGATGCCCTCTGTGTGTCTGACACTCTCCTCGTTTCGCGTGCTCCCTCGCCGCCGTCTCGCCCCATTTTGTTGTTCTTTTCTGTTTTCCCGCGCCCACTGCCTCCTCTGGCCTGCGGCTGCCGCCATTTTCGAACGAGAGAAAGACACCACATTTGCCTTTTTCTCTCTCGTTTCTTGCCTCTATTTCTCCTTTTTGTGTGTTGTCTTAGTACTTATCACAGGGCGAATGATGCAAAACGCAACTGTTCTTTCGTTTTGCTTTGTTTATCTGACCCTTTTTTCTCCACCGAGTCACTCTGCTTTTTCAGAGTTTGTTGACAAGGAGCACTGTCGGCTGACTGCATACGAAACGATGCCATTCTGGACGACTCAAGACACTCGCAACGCCGTCGTCTCCTCGCTGATTCCGGCTGGAGCCGCCACCGCTGCTTTCGTCGCTTTCGCGAAAGATCAGCAAATTGCTGACTGGTGGGCGGTAAGAATATTCTCGCGACCTGCACAGTTATCATTTCGTTCTTTTTTGTTTCAGGCGGTGAAGAAACCAAACTGGGCGCCGAAAGACGTGCGCATCTACTCGGTTGTCGATCTGCTCACTCTCTCGCCGCTCGGCTACGCTTCCTATCTCGTCTACAAGAACGGTGGCGGGTTCGACTACAATGACACAAAGCTGGCGCTCGGATTGTATGGAGCCAACATCGCGCTCGCCCTCGCCACCATTCCGATCATAAAGAAGAAGGAGCTCGGATGCTTGTGGAAGAACACGACTGTCGTCAGTCTCACCGCTGCCGGAGCCGCGTACGCTTTCTACAAAATCGACAAGAAAGCCGGTCTTCTCGTCATCCCATACGCTCTGTGGACCGCCTTCTACGCCTACCTCACTTATTCGATCAAGAAGGAGAACGAGCCGATCAAGAACTTGTGAAATAGCTGAAATCCTGCTGAAAATAATTGCGCACCAAGTTTAGATTCTTCTAAATGTTTCGCATTTTCGCTTCTCTATCTCTCCGTCTCCCGTTTTCATTCACACACGCTCTCTCTCTTTCTTCTCTTTTATACTTATTCTTATTTCGTTGCTCTTCTTTTTGTAAATAAATAACCTTTCAAAATACTTCGCAGAGTTATCACCTGCTTCGTGTTCGGCTTCTGAGAGAAGGTTTCGCGCGAAACAACTTTTGATCGATGCACAAAACAACTTTTGATCGACGTGTTCATTTTCCGCCAGTTTTGATATTCTTCCAAGAATTCGTCGTTGAATGGGGGCGTGGCCTAAAACGCAAGCCCGGCACACGTTTTTGCAAGAGTCTCGCGCGCCGTCTTTTTCGAAAAAACTTCAGGACGAAAAAGGAAATTCGCTGCTTGCGTTTGTTTTTTCGACAAAATGAGCAAAGTTTGGTCTTCAAAAGTAAGTTTTCAGTTTTTAAAACCAAGAATCACAACATATACAAACTTCAGAGTACAATGAACGCTGACGAAGTTTGGGATGACACGGAACTCATCAAAATGTACGACGAGTCGATTAAAGAGCTCTATGTATGTGTTTGAAAACTTCTAGCATGAAAGAAACATTGCAGACTCAAGAACAAGCGTCGAGCGGAGTTCAAGAGAAGACGTTTAAAGCCACCGACGGAACAGTTTACACGGTGAACTCTGAGAGTCTTGCAGAGACGTGTGAAACTCTTGCCTTTTCAGTGGAAAGTGGGCGAGAAGTGTATGGCTCCATACGAAGAAGACGGCACGACTACTGACTACGCCGCTGTGATCGACTGGATCGGCAAGGACACGTCGGATGTAGGCGTCACGTTCATCTACTACGGAAACTCGGCGACAGTGCAGATTGGGGATCTGTGGTAGTGAGTAACGGAGTTTGAGAAAACGATTCTGAATGTTCGAATTGTTCCAGCAACAAAGAGGCCATAGCCGAAGCGGTTGAGCATGAGAATCGGGAGAAGCAACAGAAGAGCACTTCGGAAGTCCGAGGAGGTGAGAAGAAGAGGAAGAAGCGAACAGTTAAAAAATGAATTTGCGAATTCGAATGAATTTAAGTCTTGAGTAGCGAATCTCTGTTCAAAGAAAAGGTCTCGCCACGACATTCTATCTCGTTTCCTTCAGTTGCAGACGTCCACGAACCTTCGAGCCAACCGGCCGCCCCATCGCTGCTCAACTTCAAAAACCTTCCGGTTCCGACGATTCCACCGCCCGTCCCACCGAACATTCTCGCCTACGCGCCAGCCAACGATCAAGAGGCATTCAACAGCATGCTCATGAGCTGGTACATGAGCGGCTATCACACCGGATACTACCAGGGAAGACTCGATCGGCGCGGGCAAGGAAATTGATTCATTTTTAAAGTTGATGAATTTTGTCACAGTATTCCGTAAAATATTTATTTGTAACCGATGAGAAACAACAAAAACAGGAACAATGAAAGATTGAAAAAAAATCATGCATTAGAAGTGCGGCCAGCTTTGAAGTCGTCGTAAATCTCTAAAAGATACGCTTCCGTTCGGGAAACCACTGCCGTGAGAGCTGTAATTTTGAAAAGTGACATCGTTCTCGTGGTTTTTTATATTTTTTCACCTTGCTCAAAATGCTTCCACTGCACAAGTGTCGCTTCGATGTTTTCTCGCATTGCGAACATGGCGGCGGTTCGACAGACGGCAACGAGTTCTGCTCCAGAATAACCGGCCGTCTTCTCGACCAGCGTCTGAATTGTCGTTTCTGGTTCTCCGAACTTCATCTTCCTCGTTCGCATTTCGAGAATTGCTCGACGCGTCGCTTCGCATGGCAGACCCACGTAGATAGCCCGATCCAGACGTCCAGGTCGGAGGAGAGCACTGTCCAACTGATCGGGTCGATTCGTCGCAGCCAACAGAATCACTCTGCTCGATTTCTCGAGTCCGTCGAGCTCCGTGAGCAACTGCGCGAGCACTCGATCCGATACTCCTGAGCTCTTCTCAGATCCTCTTGATGATCCGACCGCATCGATTTCGTCGAAAAACACGATGGTGGGAGCCACTTGGCGAGCTCGCGAGAACAAGTCGCGGATGGCTTTCTCAGAGTCTCCGACCCATTTGCTGAACAGTTCGGGTCCCTTAACAGCCAAAAAGTTCATTTTTGCTTCGTTAGCAAGCGCGCGCGCGATGAGTGTCTTGCTGCATCCGGGAGGTCCGTAGAGGAGAATTCCGGCGGGCGGGTCGATGCCGAACCGTTCGAAGGCTTCCGGATGCTTTTGTGGCCAGATGACCGCCTGTTGGATCTCCAGTTTCAGCTCTTCGTTTCCTCCGATATCGTTCCACGAGACACTTGGCACTTCGAGTATGAACTGCCGGATGCCAGTGGGACGAATCCGTTTTCGCGCGTCTTCGACTCGTTCGAGAGGCGTCGTGCCACGGGCGAACTTTGACGCTTTGAGAAGAGAAACTAGGTCACCGCCGGTGAATCCATGTGTGTGACGAGCCACTTCAAGATGATATTCAGCCGGGAGCTCGAAAAATTCGGCGAGTTTCGAGAGAATTTGGAGACGTTCCTCCTGAGTGGGCACACTGATTTCCGCTTCGACTGGGAATCGAACACGGAATCCGAGATCCAGAGATTCGGAAGATCGGACCGACAACACGACGCACGTCTTCTCATCAGAGAGAAGAGCCGACAGAGCTCGATTCACTTTTGCATTCTCCTTTTCCACTTCGTTTATATCCACAATCACCAATGGCTCTGTCGCCGCGCCATTCAATTCGACCAGCTCATCGCAGCTTCCGATGAATGTTGCCGAGAGAACAGCGGACAGCTCGCGGAGCAACAGAGTTTTTCCGCTTCCGGGAAGACCCCAAATGAGCACGGAGCACGGAGACTCTTTCCTTCGAATCGGTCCAATCACGTAGTTCTCGAGCACCTGCCTCGCTCCGATCATTCCACCGATTTTTGAAAGATCCGAAGGGCGGGCCTTCACAGCTTCAGAGGTGGATTCCGATGTGGAAGAGTTGACGACGTGCAATTTGTACCCGACGGCGGTTCCAACTACTTGCGGGATCGATTTCTCTAGTCCCATTCGTTCTAGACTCTTCTCGATTGGCTCTTCTGGGGTTACTTTTATCTGTTGACCTAGATACCTCACAGTGATAGGAAGTTTGTACTGGAGGTACGAATGACTGAGGTAGGCTTCGAGGAATCCGGAAATGGCTGGAGTCTGTGTGAGTGCAGTCTCCAGATGAACTCCGAGTCTTTTCACACTTTCCACTGACCCGCACGTCTCCAGAGTGATCATCCGCTCGCGAGGAATTCGAGTCGACACAATGCACGTCTTCAGAAGTGCCACTTCTTTGCACGGCCACACGATTCCGACAAAGACGTCGTCGGCGTAAATAACCCGGACAGGTTGCCGTGCGAGAAGACCTAGACTGTCCATAGTTTGTTGGCTCATCAGAATCGAGTGTTCCTGGAAGAAAAGAGAATGGCTACATGCTGTTTTTTTCCAGAAGCTGTCACCTTCTCCCATCCGACGGCATCTGGAGGCAGGAACCCTTCCGGCTTGTCGATCGCCACGTTGAACCCGCGCAGAACACCGGCGCGAGCGCATGCGATCTCCGAGACTTCTGTGGGCTTCGCGCAGAAGTCCTCGTGTCGATTCGAGTCTTTCGTGAGCACGACGCCTTTGCACTGCGGACACGTCACCAGAATCGACTTTTTTTTCGCACTCGACATCTGAAAAAGAGAGGATTCTCGTGAACTGAACTGGTTCCGTTATTGATAAGATAAGCATGCTGAGTTTATTTTCTCCGTCTGGCTTTCTGTATTTCACGTCGAATGGGCTGTACGTACAGCAAAAACTCGAAATCGAAAGCGGTGAAACAGAAGGAGGAGCGTCCGCTCGATCGCTCGCTCCGTCCCAACCGCATCCCCCATTTCGACGAAACGTGAGCACACGGAGCCAGAATGTTTTGAAACGGAGGACAGTTTCAGACATAAGACAACTCAGTCCACAAGTAATGAATCTTCGGACGAAAAAGAGCAGCCTGTTCATTACTCAAAACATCTTTTGAATGAGGCGGGCGGCGGTGTCGACGAGACGATGACGAAGGAAACAGAGAGAAATCACGCAGAAGGGAAGAAGATCCAGACTATCGAACACATCCAGAACATACCGTGGGTGCGCTAGAGGAGAAACTTGTCAAGATTCGGTTTTCAGACCTGATTTCGTCCAAGAGCCGGACGAATCATTGCCTCCGACCGCTGCTGCTCCTCCACCTCCACCACCTACAGTCGCCGTCGGACACCAACAGCAGAACTTCGTCGCTTCGACATACTATCCGATGCCCACTTTCGCTGACAAACAGAAGTCGCCGGAAAAGAAGAAGCAACGTAAGAGGGAGGCGCCGGCGTACGAGGAAAAGAGAAAGGTTTGGAAGGCGCTGTGGTCATCGAGACTTTGAAACTTTTAGGAGCACGCTCGAGACAAAACGAACATGGCTGGCAAGTGGAACATATGAAACCAAGGTATTTGATGGTCTCTGATTTTCAGGAACGAACTATCGTCCCCAACTGACGGCCGAAGACATGGAGTGCATTAAACGGTCTGTGCAACAGAGAAACGAACGGTAAAGTTTAGAATTAACGGTTCAAACTAGGCAATGAGATGATTCCAGACGCGCCTACATGATGGCTAATCGGAAAGAGACGGATGACACGTTGTATGAGCTGGAGTCTCGGATGCCGGAGAAAGACTACATGAACAGGGGCGTCGAATTGAACTCGCGCGTATGAACAGATGAAAGAGAGCACTGGGAGCTTCGAATGAATCGGACAAGTATGAAATGGTTTCTGATTCCAGGACCAGGGTTTTGAATGAAAGAGGGGAATGGTCGCAGGGAAAAGTTTATTGGTTTCGTGACAAGGGACTTCCGAAACGAGACGTACGATACGAGTTGTGGAGTCGCGGATGCCGGAGAGAAGGATTCTGTTTTAGAAATGGGAGAGGGGAATATTAGAAAGAGGGAATACATAAATCTGGAAGGGGCGGATCGGAAATGGAATGGGAATCGACTAGTTAGCTATGTGGCCGGCGAGGAACTGCTTCAGATCACGCATCTCCTCTCCGCAGCTCGAATGCATCATTCCATTGTAGACGTGAAGAGAGACGTTCGGATTGAACCGCTTGATCAACTGCTCCGACATTTGGCCGACGAAAAGTGGAACGAGCGGATCGAGCGAACCGTGGCCCAAGAAGATCGGTGTCGCGTTGTTCGCAGTGTAGTTCTGGAATGATTTCGGTTAGACATTGCGAAACAAAGAAATCTATTTACCCCTGGGAACTTGTTCCGCTGCAAGAAGAACGAGCTGAGTCCGACAATTCCACCCAGCTTCTGCGGATAAGTGAGTCCAGCGTAGAGGGCGAGAGCTCCGCCCATCGAGAATCCGCCGACGGCGATGCGGTTGGCTGGGATCCCAGCGGCCACTTCGGCATCGATCAGCGAATGAACGTAGCGTGCGGCCGCCTGAATTCCACCCTCATCTTCCGCAGTGTCGGGATCGAGTCCGAGAAGATCGTACCAAGCCGGCATTCGCATTCCGGCGTTCAGCGTAACCGAACGAGACTCGCTATAAGGAAATATTAACAGACTGATTCAAATTTTTCTCGAAAATCACCTGTGCGGGCAAATCGCCTTGATGTTATCATGTCTGGCCTCCGCCGCGAATGCTTCGGCCCATCCGTGACCCTGATCGCCGAGCCCATGCAAGAAGATGATGGTGCCCTTGTGTTGGCCGCGTGGCGCGACGACAGCTGGCGATCCTCTTGCAATATTGTCCATATCGTTTTCCTCAGAGTCGGACTGACGATTGCAGAAAAGACGGGAAGAGAGTTCGGCCCCTGAAACTGGAAAAGCGTCTCAGGAATCCTTGATTATTTATCTTTGCTTTGGAGCGCAGTCGCTTACTCTCACTCTCTCCCTTTTTGATGATTAGTGCGGAAAAGACATGCAGGAAGAAGCGGTAAACACAAACCTATTATTGAAGCTAGAAACGTTCTCTGCGACGACTTGGTCGATAGAGAAGAAGTGGAAGAAGAAGAAGAGAGGGAAACGGTCTGCGGAGAGGCGGCAGACGGAAGGAGCACTCGCGAGAAGAGTCCTGCAAGAGTCGTGGTGACTGCTCGATGATTAGGTCCGTTTTCCTGGGAAAAAACAGGGAAAGGAGAATGAGCATGCAAATGCGCTATTTCGAAACGATCCGCCTGACGAGTGAGATTGAAATGGAGGAAATGAGGAGGGGATTAGGGGTTCAATGGGGGAGAAAAAGTAGCGATTCCCCGACGGCTCACAAAAGATTTTGGATTTGGTAGTACAAAATGGGTTAGAAAGAGAGACACGAGACAAAACCTGATAAAAGGAAGCAGCGGCTAGTGGATAAAGCGCTTCTAGTCGCGAGCATCCAGGAGGCGATCTGACACGGTCTCTTGTCGAGGGGGGCGGAAAAGAAAAGATGTTGGGAGCAGATATAGAATGGCTTTCGGAGCCAGTAAGAGCCAAGAAAAAAACTATGAAAAACAAAAAAAAAATCGATTTTTATTCGGATGGGTTCTCATGGGAAAAGAGACGGTTGGTCAATGTGGAACGACTTGAACGAGTCGCTCCGCCGCCATTTTTCCACCAATTCTTCGACCTCTGCCTTAACGAAACGCTTCAGTTTTCCGAGTCTTCAATCTTTTCGCACCTCAAAACCGCTGAAATCCAGCACACCGATGACTGCAACGTAGGGGAATTTGTTGACAATCCGAGACATTTCCCTCCGCGTCAGTGCTTCAACAAGCGGAATTTTCTCGATTAGACATATTTTTTGAATTGAATAGAAGTTGGAAGTGGCTGAAAATCGAACGTTTTTTGAAACTTAAAAAAAATCAGATGCGAAAAACCTCGATGATTGTTCTCGTCGAAATTGCTTGCGTAAAAAACGAGCCGTATCTTTCCGCCATTCAGATGTTTCAGCGTTTCGTGAGCGCCGCACACGATTCGACGTTTTTGGAAGTTCTGAAAATTGTCCTTCAAAAATGCTTCGAAATTTAAACCAAACCTTCTCTTTAGACTCCACATCTATTCTCTTGTCCTGCTGGTTTTTCAGCTTTTTGATTAGCTTCGAAGCGAGATAATTGAAAATCGCAGTTTCATCATTTGATTCGGTAATTTTCTTTTAATTTTCCAGTTCATAAAAACTGAAAAGCAGATCTGAAAAGCCGAAAATCGAAATTTTCGACGAATTATCTTTTGACCGAAACGGAGAAAATTCTAGGCCACGGCCACGGCATCGCATTTTTCATCGCATTAAAAACAGCCGAAACATGATGTTTTCTCTCGATTTTCCATCGAATCCTGAATCGAAATGGTTTCAGAGGGATGTCGGACCAGTATGCACCGATTTCAGCCGGTATCATCCGATCGATCACCGACAAATCGTACGAAAGACGGAAAGCGGCAGCGTTGGATGTAGAAAAGTCAGTTTTCGGCTGATGCTCAAGGTTCCAGCATAGTTTTCAGACTCGTGCGCGATCTTTTCAATAATAACCAGTTGTCACAGCTGGACCGTTGCCTCGCAGTACTAGCGGAGCTCATCAATTCGGGAAACTCGAATCAGAGGAAAGGCGGGCTCATCGGAATGGCTGCTGCTGCGATTGCTCTTGGAAATAAAGTCTGAGTTCCCTTATTCATGTTAAATTCAATACGTTCTGTTCAGAACGCTCCTCCATACACCTCGAAACTCGTGGAACCGATCATGCCGTGCTTCCTCGATGCAGATCTGCAAATGCGCTACTACGCGTGCGAATCGCTGTATAACATCGCGAAGATTTGCAAAACAGCAGTGCTAGAGCACTTCGATGAAATTTTCGACGTTCTATGGAGAGTCACTGCGGATTCAGATCAGAATGTGCGCAGCGGGGCCGAACTTCTGAACCGTCTGATCACGGAAACCGTTCTTTCCAAAGAGGATTTCGACATTGCGATTCTGATGTCGCTGATCAGAGATCGTATCTACACGCAGACGACGTCGAATCGGAGATTCATTCTCGAATGGCTCAACACTATCAACTCGACGCCGTTCTTCTCGAGCTGCAATTACATCTCGGAGATCTCAGATGGGCTTTTCAAGATGCTCGGCGAACAAGCTCCAGCTGTTCGGGATCTTTGCGAAACGGTTTTGGGCAACTTCCTGACTGCAATCAAGTACAAACCGGAAGCTCTCTCGCACGAAGATCGCATTCAGATGGTCAACGTCCTCGTAGTTCACACTCACGAGAACGAGCCGTTTTTGGCGAGAAAGCTCTCGTTGATCTGGCTGGAAGAGTTCGTGAAACTTTACAAAGAAGAGCTTCTGAGCATGCTCTCGACGTTCCTCGTCGGAATCCTTCCGTCGATTGTGGAGCACGAGCTGCGAGCCGATGCAGTGAACCGACTTCTCATGGCCCTCGTGAACGAGAACAAACTGGAGCAAAAGAATTTGGATAAAACGATTGGCGAGTACAAAAAAAAAGGAACAAAACTGATAGATTTTTTTTCAGAAGTGCTCCTCAAGTACATTAAACACGACATCGTCGAAACGCGTGTCACTGTCCTTAACTGGATTCGCCACCTTCACAGTTCGATGCCTGCCCAGATCTTCGTCTACATGCATCTGATTTTCCCGGTGCTCCTGAACACACTCTCTGACACTTCCGACGAAGTGCTTCTGCTGGATCTCTTCCTCATTTCAAATATCTGCCAATCCGAGTTCGCTCCCGATCAAGTCGACGTGGCGACTTTCGGACTCGACGAGGCCGCGTTGAAACAAGTCGAGCACATCTCTCCGTTCCTCATCAAGTTCGCCCTCAGCTTGCTCGAGATGTTCCGAACGCAACGCGATTTGCTTCGCGATCGCGGTGTGCTCATCATCCGCCAGTTATGTCTTCTTCTCGAGCCCGCCCACATTTACAGAGTGATCTGTGCGCTTCTGGAGCGAGAAACGAAGCACAACTTTGCGCAAGACATGGTCTCCACTTTGCACGGCGTCCTTCTCACCGCCACAGAGCTCTTCATTCTGCGAGATGAGCTGCGTGCTCTCTCCTCCGAGCCAGCCAGATCGCTCTTCGAGTGCCTGTTCCGTGTCTGGTCGAATCGTCCGATCGCCCTTCTCGGCCTCTGCCTCCTTTCTCAGCACTACCAGCAGGCAGCTGACGTGGCTCTCCTGCTCTCTCAAGTCGATATCACTGTGGACGTACTCTTGGAGATCGACAAACTCGTCAATCTGATCGAGAGCCCAGTCCTGGCCTACGTCCGAATGGATCTTCTCTCGGCAGTCCATCGTCCGCCTCTCTGCACCGTCCTTTCGGCCCTTCTCATGCTCCTCCCACAATCAGAAGCTTTCGTCACACTACACAAACGTCTTCAAGCCGTCCCCTCACTTGTTTCCATCGAGTAAGCATCCGAACACACCGAACACACCTCCCATCGTTTTCATTTCAGTGATTCCCCGTACGCCCCGAAGGCTCCCACCATCCGAATCGACTTCCCACCGCTGATGACACACTTCAAAGCGGCTCTGGCTCGACGTCAATCGGAAGTTCGATCTCGACACCGGGATCTCCTCTCAGGAGTCGTCGGTCAAATGAGAAATATGCAGTGTTGAATAATTAATTTATATTCGAATTAACTTTTGTATTTATTTTTTCGCATCGCAGCTAACCTTTTTTATATTGAACGGTGTATTCATAATTGTGATAATCTTGATTAAACTTTTTTTCGCCAGGCGTGGAAGGAAAGTTGTTTGCAACAGTTTTAAGTCAGCTCCATGAGCCAGACTCAAATCTGGTTCACTATTTTCAACACTCGTTCGGCCAGAAGAACTCTTTGAGCATCAGCAACATTTCATTTTACACACACATTGGTTAGAAGGACTCAAATTTCTGTGCCCTCCACGACTCGCGCACTATTTCCCGCGAGGTGCAACTGACAAGTAACGGTCGATGTAATAATGCACACGGACTCTCGGCTCCGACGTTTCGATGCTCCGCCGCGTTCCGGCTCCCAGCTCGAGCTCCTCGGCTCCGTGGCCTAGCTTTTGCCGCGTGGCCGAGTTTTTTGTTTTTCCTCTCACACTTTTTTCAAATTTTACTTTTTTGCTCTCTTCGAATTTTTTCTTTATGAATTTCTATTTCTATAAACCAAGAACTTCAGTCCTTACCGAAAAAAAATGGACCAGAGGTTTTTCGAGATCGGAAACTCAAAAATCCCGAGAATTGATCACCTTCGTATTTATCTGATCGCTTCGTTGAGCGGAAAAAGAGAAGGAAGTTAATCAATCAAAGATTCTTCGACGCAAAAAAAAAAACCGAAGATGGTTATCTAATTGCGTGCGATCCGCGCGGAAAGCCCTTCCGCACACCGTTCCGCTCGCTCGCCAGATGGCACGCAGCAAGCAGATGGAGGGGGGTACTGTTTGTTGTCATTCACACCCAAACCATTCCCTCTTCAAACGCCTTTCTCTCCCTTTTCCTCATGTTTTCTCATCGAATTCTTCCGAAAGAGTTCACATCTTCCTTAAAAAAAAACTTGTCAAGTGAGAGAGAAGACACGCAGAGAAACAGATGAGTGTGTTGCGTGGACGGACAAGAAGACGTCTTTTGTCTTTTCTTGACCGCTCCTTCTTCCCATTTTCCGAATCGTATTCATCGTACGCAATAGGCACACAACGCGGCAGCTATCCAAATTCCTTATTCATGCTCTTTTTACATTAATAATTTATTAGTCTCGACAGAAGGGAAGAAAGGATTAGCAGGGACTCGAATTTCTTCGTCGGGTCACAGGTACCGCCGACAGGATCTCTCATCATTAATTAGACGCGGGATTAGAAAGAAAAACAGAAACATAAGAATAAGGAAAACACTGAAAATCTTACCGGTAGTTTGCAAGTATAGTATATGAGGTGTGTGATTTTCTCCATGTTCGAATAGTTTCAGTTAATTTCTGAACCAGTTCTGCTCAAAGTTTCATTGGTTCTCACCTGAATTCTGTCGCGACATGTGCGAGACGCATACCTACAACGCGCCTTTGATGCGAGACCGCCGAGTGCACACAGAGGACCACCGAGAGACCTCCTCGGCCCCTCGCCCCGTTCGGTAGTCGCACCGTCCGTTGTCTTCCTTTTCTTTCCGTTTCCTTCCGGTGTCGTGTTTGGATTAGTGCAATCCGATACGCACATACCCTCCTTTTCGGGTAATATTCTGATGTAGCAAAAGGCGAGAAAGCCCATGTCCGGTCGTTTTTTCGCAACTTTTTTTTCCCCCAGAAAACGAGGAATTCCCCAATTCCCCGAAAACATAAAATCGGTCATTGACTTGAGAAGAGCCGAAAAGGAGATGTGAGAACGAGATTATACTCGAAAAGAAACAAACTAGTTTTGTTGTCCGCCGGGTGCTTTCTGTCTCTTTTCTGCCGCGGGTTCTCTTTTGATGATGAAGTGGCGTCGGTTTTCCTTCTGCTCTGTGCTCCGCGAGCCCTCACCACAACATCCATCTTGTACCCACGTTTTAGAGAGTCCCACAGAAAGCGACACTCGCCCCCATCTTCGTCGTAAATTCGGCCCGTTTTCTTATCGACCGGTCCATAAAACCAGCCGGGTCACAGGCCTCTTCGGTTCGTGTGCTATGCCAATTAATACTTAAGAGGGGCCAATAAACGGGACAACGAAGAGCCCAGGCGGCTCTAAAAACATGTGCGCGCGCGTGCTCTCCACCCCGTCAACATGTGCATTTCAAAGAAGAAGAAGAGAAAGAAGAGCCCATCCAATTTGAAAGATTTCGAAAGAAGATGAGCTCATTGGCTGCGAGGCCCTCGGAAACGGAGAGTGTTCCCCTCCGATTTACATAATTCCTTCTTCTTCTTCTTCTCAGCTTCCATCGGCTTCTTCTTCTTCTTCTCTAATGTCATTTTGATGCGCGACCCGCCTCTGTGGGGGCGCGCGCACACAATTTATATGTCTCTATTCCTTCTCTTACTGCAGCCAAAGAGAACCGAAAGCCTTCGGAGGCGGCTTTCGCGTTTGATGCGAAGCAAAAAGCTCCTTCAGTGTACTGGTTCTTTTTTCGGATTCCCCGCCTCTTCATGCCTTCGTTCCGATCCCCATTATATCTCTATTGGTCTTTATCGCTGTTTGGATGTTTTCTTTCTGCTTTTCTTTCTTAACTGACGTGGTCAGTACGATGCTCCGCCAGTTTGACATTTTAAGTAAAAATGTTTCATTCGAAAGGCACCGAGAGCGATGAGTCACACAGAACCAGCGTGTTTCGACATCTAATTAGTCGTCCTCGTTGGTTCTGCTCCTTCTTCTCCTCCTCGAACGTCTTCAGAACCATTTTGGCTAACAAAGTTGAAGTAGCGATGGAACTGGAGCATCTGCTGATAGTTCGGATGCATCGTCATCATCATCGGCGGTGATTCGTCGTTTCCTACTGTAGGTCTACTCACAACTTCGTCGGCGCCACGTGGCTTCAGCTCGACACAATACCGTCTTTTGAAGCGGTAGAGCCAGTTGGCGTCGAAGAATTGCTGGACCTCGGTGGTTTGCGGGTACAGTTGCGAAGCGATGAACTGGGCGTACTCTCGGATCCATGGATTCGTGAGCCGTTCGCCCTTCGCCTGTCTCCGAACGATCTCCTCGTTGACCCGCGAGTCCACGTCGGAGTACTCTTTCCGAGACGTCCGCAACACTCGTCGTTCTGAAGAGAGATCGTGTTCCCTGTGACAATCAATCACTGCCGACTGACCCTTCAAAAAGTTGGACGTCTTCACCTTTGTCGTGTCCAACGCCGCCAGCGGTGTCAACTTGTTCGGCTTGTCCGTGTGACGGCGACCGCTGAAGTATCTGCAAAATCAGAAAATCCCCATCTGAATGTAGGTCACTGCACACCGAATATTGAACTTCCTCCGGAACAGCTTGATCCATCGATCAGAGACGTCGAACCCGCAGATCTTGCGTATCTCGCGTCTCATCCATTCGTCGCCTGAATAGAAATCTCACTTCTTGCACACCTCGTCCATAATTGCCCCGGGAATGCTCTCGGACCATGCAATGTTTGTGTGGGATACGGAGAGAAAGGCCTCTTGACAAGTGTGTCTCCTCACGCGCAACCGTCCCCCCACAAATCGGTCATTGCATCCAAATTGCTGCGGTCTCCCTCTTTCTCTCACACTCTCTCCACTCTGTCGGCCCGCCAAATTTGAATCCCAAAGAGATTTCGTTCTCACTCACCAATGTGTTGAGTACTTTGTCCATTCTCGTCACACTTTTTAACTTCTTCTGTGTAAACACTAAAAAGTTTCTGCTCCAATTCCACTTCGTCAATACGAATTCCGGAAGAAGCACAAAGCGGCGGTGTCGAGGTGGAAGGACTTGAAGATCCACTCATTGGAGGGGTAGAAGATGCCATCGGTAGAGAATATACCTCGAGGTGAATACGATGAAGAACCGACTGAACTATTCTTGTGTCTCCACCTCGCAACATCTCCTCCTTCATCTCCCGTTCCGACCCCTCCCCTCCCCTCGTTCCGTCAGTTTTCTCCTCTTCTCTGTATTCTCATTCTGCTGCTGCAAACCTTTTCTTTCCCCTTTCGAGGAGGCGCCCGCCGGTTTAGGAACCGCGGAACACACAAACACGCAGTGTACTGCGCCGCCGCGCCGTATAGTTATCGTATTTGCATTCGGGCGCACCGTGTGGCATTCTGAAGGTCGAACCGATTGACTTCTCCTTCTCCAACGTCTTCAACGCCTTCTTCTTCTTGATGGAGAAGAGATTCGGTACTTTCGAATAGGGGACCCCGCATGGTTTTCGGCCGCTGCTAATGCTGTTTTTACGACCTTGGGGCGCCTTCACAGAAAATAAGCGAAAGTGCTGTATGTAGTGAACACGAATTCACCTTGTCATCAGGCTTTTTCTGAATCTCATAGATCTTTTAGTAAACGGAGAAACATTTCAGGAGACGCTCCTTGTTTCATATGAGCTCTAGCAGTAGTGATGAGAACGACACGACGATACACCGGAGCAGCAGGAACTTGTACACGCAGTCGAGGGCAGGATCGTCGAGAAGATCCGTCCGACACGATGTCAGTGATGCAGAAGACGAGGTTTTGAACGAATAAAGAGTGAACTCACGCCGATACTTCTCATTTTGCAGGTCATTGAAGTGGATGACGCCATAACAGTACTTCTTTCGAATCTCCACTTCGAGCAGAAACGGTTACACGTTCCGATGGACGAGGATGACAACGAGTTGCGGGAACTTCACGAGAAAATCTTTAGAATAATCACGAAAGAGCCTGATGATCAGAGGTTAACTACAATCCCATCGCCCATTAACTTCTCCAGTTTTCAGAAGGCGACGACTTGTAAATGCGCTTCCTGCATCAAATTGTATCCGAGAACAAGTTTATTATCTGCGGAGGAAGCCCACTGCTCCACCCGCTTCCTACTTCGATAGACTCAACCGTGCCCTCTTGAAAATCGTGAAAGAGTCGTTCGGAGAAGAGTATCGGAAAGTGGCCACAGTACTGGGACTTGTCGAGGCGCTCGCAGAAGTTCTGATTCTGGAAGTGCACGTCTTCGGGATCCCGCAGAACAGCAACGCTGGTCACCATCGCAGTAATCGGAAGCTGATCGCCAACGCGCTCACGAATCTCACGTTCGGCCAAATTCATTCGAAACGGAGACTATGCTCATACGACGGATTCATCTCATGCGTCGTCCGGATCATTCTCGAGTCGCCGAACATCACGCAAGTCTACGCAGGACTCATCCGGAATCTCTCCTGGAACGCCGATTCGGGAATGAGCGTGGCTCTTCAGCCGACCGTCGAGGCGCTCGCACGGGCCGCCGTCCACGCAGTCAGCCACGATTCAGATGTGACGGCGATCCTGTCGGCGCTGTGGAACCTCGCAGGACACTCGGTGGAGAACAAACGGACCATCTGTGACACGCCGCATTGTCTGGAAGTGCTCTCGAAGCTGCTGTCCCCGGACGCTCAGTTCGTGTCTCTCGTAGATTCGGCGACGGGGATTCTAAAGTACGTGTCGCAGTATCTGTCGACGAATACAACTCATCTGGACCTCCGACGCCCTCTGATCTCACGAATGTTGACGCTTCTGAAGAGCACTTCGTTCACTTGCGTCACGAATACACTCGGCGCAATTGCCAATCTGATCGCCAAGGATCCGCATATGCAGCAGATGATTCGGCAGGACGGAGCCGCTGTTCAGCAGCTCAACGTGCTACGAAACTCGAACCGAGACGACATTCGGACGGCTGTCAAAGCAGTGCTGAACACTTTGAATCAGCCGGGAGTTCACTCGAGATACGGAGCGGAGATGTCGATGTCAGTGGGAATGGAGCAGATGCAGACGTCCTCTCACCACGGATACCCTTCGTCGCCACGTCTTCTTTCGCTCCGGGCGACTCGAGCATCTCCGGGAGGATACATTCATCCGCAGCAGCACCACATGCAGCAGATGCAGATTCAGCTCCCTCAGGATCAGAGGTCCTCCAGTCTTCCTCGACACTTTGCCATGCAGCAGAACGGCGGATACCCAGTGATGGCCCAGTCCTACAATTCGCAAATGATGTTCAACCATCCATTCCAACAGCAGCAGAATCCCGATGATCAGCAGAAGCAGCACTTGGAGCAGCAGATATTGTACATGCAGCAGCAACAGCAGCAATTCCATCAGCATCAGCAAATGGCTGCACAGCAACAGCCAGTCGAACCTCTCGAAGATCTCGACATTCCGACGACCACCGTCATGGGAACCCGATCGAACAGCGAACGGAGTCTCGGATCTTTGAATCCGGGAAGCGTCATGACCACCGGAGGATGGAATTCCACTCTTGACACGGCCGCCAACAGCTCCCGAGCGCTGTCGCCCGTCTCGTTCTCGGATATTCCAGCGTCGCCGACGATGTGCGCTCAAGTGTTCTATGGAGCCGACAACCAGGAGCCTCAGCAGAATCAGCAGCAACAAGTTCAGCATTCGGCGACAGTTTCTTCTGCCCAGAACACCACCCACTACAGTAGCGGATCGGCAAACACTATGACGAGAAGCAGCGAAGGAGCCGCGACGATGCCTATTGATAACCTGATCACCCCGACGTACGCTCTTTTAAATCCGACAACTTTCTCAAAGCAACAGAAGACGTCATCACCTCCAGAAGAGCTGGATAGTCCAGACGACGTGCTTCCGGTGCCGGGACCGTCTTCTTTCGAAGAAGAAGAGGGAGACTATGCGATCGTTGGAGGAGGAGATGAGGATCTGCTAACGAGATCGATACAGTCCGAGATGCCGACGTCGTCTTCTACTCCGAAACAGCAACTGAAGGTTTCGCCGAGATTGAATGGATTTTTCTCGCCACCGCTTCAGAAGACATCCTCACCTTGGAATCGCTCGCACTCGAACAGATCTTCAGATGCGGATCGTCTTCTAATGGAGTCGATCATGTCGGAGATGCCGAGAAGTCGCGTTCTGTCCCCGAGAGCCGCCGCCGCAACTGCCGCTTCCGGGCAGTTTCTCGAGCCGACGGAACACCGAAGAAGCCATTCAAAAAACGAGGAAGCCGATCGCCGCGACGCATTCATCGCATCGCATGAGCCCAGCGATCAGCACGGCGTGAACGGGACAAGAAAGACGGGCTCAAACACGATGCAACGAATGGAGTCGTTGGAGAGTCAGGCGAGCAGCGAGGACAGTTTCGGACTGAACGGAGAAGACGGGGATCCGGACAACACTTCCTGCTCGGTGCCTCTCACGATGCGAATCGACGAGGACGACGTGGATACTTCGATTCCGATAGATTGTGACTACGATGATGACGACTACGACTACACGAATTACACCGAGTATGAAGGAGACGAGGAAGAAGATCCGGATGCGACTCAGTTCGACGAAGGCATCGATCCGCATCTTACGATCGATTGTTCGATGATCTCAAGTGGCTCGTCGCTGCCGAGAGGCGAGACGACAACAACGTCGCGAGATTCGAAAGCTCTTGCCACGTCGACACCCAAAGGATCCACTACTTCGATTCAAGCAGGGGGAGCGAAAAGAGCGACGCGAGTGGCGATCAACGGGAAAAGCAGGCTGCCAGTGCCGAGGACCAACGGATCTCTCGTTGATAAGGTAGATCTCGTTAACAGTATACCAGGAACCTTTTCAATTTTGCAGAAGCGCCCTCCACCACCAGCCGCCTCGAATCGTCCGCGCCTTCCTCCGAAACCGACACTCCTCAAAGACAAACACTATCCGGAAGAGTCGATCGAGAATCAGACGACGAGTCACGGCGACGAGACGATCTACGCGAATGCAGCCGTCGTGGAAGCCGAAGAGCAAGAGAAACGAACCATCTATATGAACGCACTTTGTCAGAAAAAGAAGACGTCGTCTGATGGCACGACGACTCCCACAACCAAGTCATCTGCCATCGTCACACCCTATAACTATCAGAAGTCACCGTTCAAAGTAAGACAATCCTCACGAAGACGCTGTATAGAATTTCATTTCCAGAATCGAAGTAGTGTCACTGTCGCCGAGATGAAAGTCGAAAAACCGAATCCGAAGCAAATGCTTGTCACAATCGTCTGAACGTCTTCCTTTCCGAATCCTTGTAGTCCTGTTCCCTAGTCGTTGTCTTTTTTGAATCCCCCGTTGTTTCACCTAGTCGTTCTCATATCTATTTTCCTCTCTACCTCTTCGTCTCTAATGAATCCATTTCCTGTTTTCTGCAGAATCTAATCATATTCTTCTCGAGATCTTTATATTTTCTTGTTCCATTTTTTTGTAAGTTTGTGAATTCATTCACCCCAATAAGCAAATCAGTAGCATTTTCTATATTATGACCCTTTTCACGTGTTTCTCTTCTTTCTCCTCACTATTCTCTAATGAACAAGTATGTTTATTTCACCCCCTCTTCCAGTTAGTTGTTCCCTTTCTCAGTCATCTTCTCCCGATCCAGACACTCGATCCGAGTCCGAATCCGAATCCCCGAACCGCAGCTTCTTCGCCTGCTGCTTCTTATGTGTCAGTTTGCCCACCCAGCTGCCGCCTCGCATGTTGCTGATGCCGAATCCGCACTTTTCGGCGATCGAGTGCAGTTTGTTGATCAGAAACGAGTAGTCGGGCGCCGATTGGAACTGCAGCCCGTTGATGTACGAGACGATTTGCCGGAGCTCGCCCGGCACCACCTCATAACACCGATCGATCTTGTTGTCGAAGAAGTAGTCCTTGGCCTGGGTGATGGCCTCCCGGCCGCGGGCCTCCTTCCAAACGATGCCGTCCTCCGGATCGAACACGTCGAACACCATGTACAGCCAGCACTCGAGGTCGTCCTTCCGGCCCTGATCGATTCCTTTCATGCAGGCGCGCGACGCGTAGCGCAGCGTTCCCAGGAATTTCACCGATTTGCGGGGAGCCTGGAAGAGAGATCGGAGAGTTCGAGGAAACGGGAGAAAAGAGAGGACTCTGTGCTCTTTGGTCTTCGGATCCAGGTAGGAGCGTCCGATTCCAAAATCGAGCATGTAGACCGTCGGCTCTTCGGGCCCGAATCCGACGGCGAAGTTCGCCGGTTTGATGTCCCGATGCAGGTAGCCGAGGCTGTGCAGGTCGCGGACCGCCTGCGCAAAATGAGAGTTCGGCCGCTTCTTTGCGCGATCTCGCGTAAGAGACCCCTCTCTCTCTCTCTCTCTCTCTCTCTCTCTCTCTCTCTCTCTCTCTCTCTCTCTTTCTCTCTCTCTCTCTCACCTCGCAGCTCTGAATCGCAATGATGTAGGGCGTCTGTTTGGAATTCAACGACACGCCGTACTTCTTCCGGCAGTCGTCCAGAGACGGTCCGACGAGACTCATCACAATGAACTTGCATCGCAGATCGTCGCTCTTGCCACGATCGACAAACTCGACAAAGTGCTTGTGGTTGGCGCGATCCGTCTTGCGCGCCTCGGTGATCGCCATCAGCACCTGCATCTCGACCTTCAGCCGCAACATCACCTTCTTCCCGTCCTCGCTCTCCGTTTTCAGCGCGTAGCACTTCTTCTTGTCCGGCTCGTTGTACACTTTGTAGACGTCGCCGAAGCCGCCGCTTCCGAGCAAGTTGACCACTTTCCACGTGAACTGCCCGTTTTTGATCGTGTCGTCCGGGTTCATTATCTTTCTCGACGACTTCTTCTTGGCTCTGAAACAACAGGAAACAGGTCATCAGAGAATTTGGAAAGAGAAAGAGAGAAAGGGGGGGAAGAGAAAGGGAAGCAAAGTGACTTCTTCTTCCTCTTCTGCGGACGACTCCTTTCCGGAGAGCTGCGCGTGCCGGGACGAGAGTTGGGTCGTGACCCGGGTCGTCCGGAGTGAAATCCACGTGGCGGCATTGTGAGACTGTTGTTTCCAGTTGTATTAGTTGATAGAATACGTCGTACAGAATGATAGAATGATGCGACGGAGAGTGCGAAAACGGAGAAACGGAGCACAGAACTGGGGAACAGGGCCACTCGGCCGGGCGAAAGGCTGCAAAGAGCTCACTCGAAGTCGTCGGCTCCCGAACACTTGTTGCCCGTCGATCGGTTCAGCGCCTCTTTGACCGCCGCTTCCTGCGTCTCCGCAGTGATCTTGCCCGTCCAATCGCACGCCGTCAGGTCGTACTCTTTCGCCTTCGCCACACTTTCCACAATATCTTTGAGCACTCTGAACAGAAGCTTCTGGAGATTCTCTGAAATTTTCGAACGCGTACCCGTAGTCTGGAGTGCTTTCGTAGCTCAACGCGTGGATTGTGTCGACAAGTTTCTTGAACTCTTCCGGAATCACTCGATACGTCAGCGCTGCAAATTAACGTCTTCTGAGCTCTTTCCGGCTTCTTACGAAGAACGTGCGCTTTGAAGTTCTCCTTCTCCTTGATGAGCATGTTGCAACGTGGCATCTTGCGCCAACTGAGCCCGTTCTCCGGATCGAGCATCTCGTACATCATGTACATCCACGACTCCAGATCGTCCCGTCGTCCCTGCTCCTTCTCCTTCAGTCCGGCGATGCTCGCGTAGCGGCAAGTGCCGCAGTAAGGCACTGTCGGACGCGCCTTCCTGACAGCTTTCCCGCCCGATTCGAGATGGGTGCGAGTGAGCCGAAAGTCCGTCAGCATCACCTTCGACTCATTCTCCCCGTGTCCGATCGAGAATGTGCCCGGCTTCACGTTTCGATTCACGAATCCAGCCTGATGAAGGTAGCGGAGAGCCTGCGAGAAGAAACTGTCGAGGAGGGACTAGAAAACCCGACGTCTACCTGAAGGCACTGAAGAGCCACGTTGAGAGCGCACCCCGGCGTGAATCTCTTCACTATTTTCAGCACTTCGGCCACCTGCAGTCCGTAGGCGCTCATCACCAGATACTGAAAACTCGTCGTCAACTCGAGACACCGAGTCTCCTCTCACGTTGATTCCCAATCCGGTGTTCGTTCCGTACTCGACACTCGCCACCAACGGAACCTTCTCTTCGCCCGCCAACTTCTTCGTTTCCGTCAGAATCTCGCTCATAAATCGCAACTTTGCCTTGTTGGACGGCTCGAAACGGAGCATATGGATCTGAATGAGCCGGTTTACTGTAGCCAATGGGCGGCTCACAACACACCACTCCCGCGTCGTCTTTCGCGTAGAACTCGGCGTACTTTCCCGGATTGCGGAGGTGGCTGACGATCGCGTACTTCTTGCCGTCGTTCGAGTCGAACACGACCATCGGCATCGGACTGCCCTTCTCCTTCTCGCCCTCCTCCACCGTCCGCTCGCGCGACACCAGGTCCTTGCTCGGCTTCTTCGCCGGCGACCTCGCGCCCTTTTTCCTCGCGTTCCTCTTTGACGCCGACGACATTCGCGACGCGCCCGACATCTTCGAGTTGCCCGACGTCGTCGACGTCGCCATCATCACGCTCATCTTCGACGGCGTCTTCGACACCGTCCCTATTCGCGACGCTTGATTTGATCTCGCCGGACGCGTTTGCTTGCTCTTTACCGCATTTTTCTCTGCAAAAAGTGAAGAGAATCTTCAAGTTTTTCGAATTCTCCCCTCACTTTTTTGGCCATTTGAACTCATTTTGGGTTTGTGTGTTCGGTCGAATTGGTCAAATTGCGATTCTCGACGAACTCTATGAAATTGTATGAAAAAGAAAGAAAACAGGAATCTCTCCGGTTTCCTTTTTCACTTGAAGCCCCCCGTCTGGACAGAGTTCACGTTTCTTCAGCTACCGTAACCCGGTCCCTTCCCCCTTTCACACGAATCTTGTTCTCATTCCAATTACCCTCATTTTGGCGCGCGCGCGCTCGTAAAACAACCAAAAAAAGCCATAAAAATAGGTATCCCATACCCATGATTACTTTTGGCTCTCGAGATTTTATGCCTTTTTTTCGTGGTTCGTTGCCAATCGTTAAAATCTCTCTCTCTCTCTCTCTCTCTGGTTTCGTAATTGTTTGTGTTGAGGCCGAAAATAGTAATCTCGAGAGGGCGCCTGCGAGCGACGAAAAGCCCGCGAGATTTGAAACCATGGAGATGCTGGGTGAGGGGAAATTGGAAAGTGAGCTACTGCTGCTCCTCCGCCGTGTGCTCTCGGAGATGCTCGTACTGCTCATCTTCAGTATCTGCTCGAACCATCGGCTCCCCCCTGCGTGCACTTTTCCTT
The DNA here is from genome assembly GCA_963966605.1 of Caenorhabditis sulstoni. Classification (NCBI taxonomy): domain Eukaryota; kingdom Metazoa; phylum Nematoda; class Chromadorea; order Rhabditida; family Rhabditidae; genus Caenorhabditis; species Caenorhabditis sulstoni. Next base: position 6,437,060 of record OZ016475.1, read on the forward strand.
GTTCTTTCCGCCAGCTGCTGCTGCTCGTTTCCCCCCTTTCTCTGACCTTCATCAGACTGACAGAGTTGCAGCTGTCACGAGCCAGGGTTCAAGTCGAGAGAACATTTTGAAAAGGAGAGGAGGCTCTGCAGATAACAAAACTGAATCAACAAGAAAGAGAGCCTATGGGCCGGATCGGGCTGGGCCGTCAAAAAGTTAGCCTGCTTACTAGATCGCAACTCTCCGGATCCCCACATAATTCTCTTCAGTACTCAGTCGAGTCTCAATTCAACGTTAGGATGACGTCTTCCTCGGAGTAACCAGGTGAACCTTCAAATGTATACACTCTCCTCCGAACCAGACGGGACATGACGTGTTGATGTTGATTAGTGTTGGCGCTGCGACGAAAAGAGCCGCCACGAGATGTCTGAAGCTATTCTGGATGTTTCAGATTCGGGAGATAATCAGAGTGACACATTCATCCGATCCGAGTGCTCGTTCTCTATTCCCCCGACTTTCCCTTCTCCTTCTTCTCCTTCTTCTTCTTCGTTCCTCCATCGTTTTATTCTCGCCTTCCACGCCGTTTTTTGGCCGTTTTTCCGCTCGAGCTCTCTTCGCTCGTCCGTCTTCATACCCGTTAATTAAAGCTCGCTCGCTCCCAAAAATGGCTCCATGTCTTCTTGGCACGCGCGCGCGCGCTCGCAAGAAGTGCAGCCTAGTACGAGGTGCCTGCTTCATTCTTCATCCAATTCTTCTTCTTCTTCTTCTTCTTCTTCTTCCAATTCTGTCTGCGTCTCGCCTTCTGTGTCTCTCGCTCGGCCCCGAATCAAAAAAACGTTCGAGAAACGGCGAGGTGGCGGTGGCGGCGGTGGTGGCGGCCAGCAGGCAGCAGCAGGCAGCAGCAGCAACAGGCAGCCGGTCCCCTTTAGAAGGAGACGCGGCGACCGAGGAGGGCGCCTGTGCTCTCTCTCTCTCTCTCTCTCTCTCTCTCTCTCTCTCTCTCTCTCTCTCACTCTGTCACTCTCTCGCTTTCTCTCATTCTCTTAATTGCAACCTACACCGGTCATGGAGTTAGAAGACGAAGAGGTTGCACTTCGGACACCGTCCCGGCGACTGAATATCTGCTGCCTCCCCCCCTCACGGCAATCACTTCCCTTTGAAGCCTACCGTAACCCTTTCCCTCCCCCCTTTCCCAATCTTTTTCCCTTTAAAAGTGGCGGGGATCTGCCGCCGCCGTCTCGTCTTTCGACGCATTGATACGCGCATAGGACTATATGCGATTGCGTCCGCTCGCTCGCGCGCCGCGGAGACGCAGACGACGAGACATCCGTTCCAGACGGTCTCTCTTTCTCTCTCTCTCTCTCTTTTCTTCTCTCTCGACAGACATATGTATCGTTTTTTGAGAGGGAGATTGTGTGTGCGCGTCAAGGAGATGCAGAATGAGAAGGTGGGGGCGAAGACGAAGAAGTTTGGTTTGCTTCACCCATATGTGTGCCCCCTCTTATCAGGTGATCGGAGAGAGGCAGAAGAGGCCAAAATTACGATCTTATCACTGAACAAGTGAATGAGAGAATCGGCAATCTAAGCGCGCCGCCGCCGCCAGCACTGAACTTTTTCGGTCGCTTCTCCGAAACTCTCTCTCTCTCTCTCTCTCTCTTTTCCGCGTCTAAAGTAACCGCAGATGATGTGAAGTGGCAGTGCCATGTCAGGTGCTTCTTTTGTTTGGAATTGGAGTGAAAAACAAAACGAACGCGGCCGGACACCTGGCCGGCCCAACACAAAGTTCCCATGGTTAATGGCGATGTTTACCCGATGCGGAGCGAGGCTTTCCGTCCTCGAAAACAGTTTCTTCCGATTCGCGAAGCGCAGAGGGGGCCTCCCATTCTCCTTTTTTTGTATATGCAAATGACCTCTCCTCTCGAATTTGTGTGTGTGTGCCTGCTCTCGGCTCAACAATCTCATTTATTTCCGCCCGCTCCTCTTCATTCGCGTCTAGATTCCAATCTAAACGGGAGGAAAGCCAATTGGTGTGTGCCACGTCATCAAAGTGTGGTGGTGGTGGTGGTGGTGCCACAAGTGCCACGTCATTCCTCTTCCATCATCTTGTGAGATGTGTCACGTCATTGCTCGTCTCGGACCGAATACAAGTGCCACGTCATGTTTCTGTTAGCTCTCCCTTGAGATACCTGGTTCAATTCGAGTTATCGTCACCCCCCGCTCTCTCTCTCTCTCCCTCCATGCTTTTTCTTTTTCTATCAATGAGTGCAGCTTCTGTCTGCACTCTCCTCATATCACACACTCTCTCTCTCTCTCTCTCTCTCTCTCTCTCTCTCACTCCATGACGGTCCGTCTCTCTGTCTCACTCTCTCTCTCTGCCAGCACACAGTGCCGTTGGTGGGCGGCGCCACGCGCATCTGATAGACCCCCCGTCCGTGGCAGCCACCCGTCCCGTTTCGACCCGAACTTCTCTGCTCGTCTTGCCACTCTCTCTCTCTCTCGCCCTCTTCCCACTTCGAGCAGACTCCTCCCACCGCTTCTCACTCATCCACCCCGTCTCGCTTTCATTTGTGTTTCAGTTTCCGTGCGCGCGCACAGTCGTCCACTCTCCCCCACCGCCTCTTTCCAACCTCCCCAATTCGCTTCCTTCTGCTTCGAGTCATGGGACTCTCATCGTCGACCGCCCGTTTGGAGTCGTCCGTCGAAGGATCGCCGGTGAGTTCGGGAAAGTTTGGAGAGTGAAACAGTGTAGGAGAGAGAGAGAGAGAGGGAGAGGCTAGAACGGGAAGAAGAACAAGTCGAAGCTGCGAAGAAGACAAGTAAGCGAGGGAGAGAGTGAGTGAGACGCAGCCACAGAAAGACCGCGAATACATCGATTCGGCTGCCACGTGATCCCTTCGTGACAGTGACACTTCCTGATCGGAAAGACGTTTCGCACCAAAGTTCGTTGATTGTTTCCCCTTCTTCGGAAGTTGCTGCCCGAACGTTTTGACCAGGGACTCTTCTAGCGTAGAGAAGAAGAGCCGTGCAGGCAAGGAACAATAATGTCGCTGGAAGAGCATTCCTTGACTGCGTTTCCTAGTCCTCGTCGGATTCAACTCTCCTTGCCACACTGTCGCAATCCTTCCGCCGGACACCGGTCTCGGAAAGTGCGCGCGCGCGCGTGTGTGTGTCGCCCCGCTTCTTCTTCTTCTTCTCCTTCTTCCTCCTCTGCCCATAAATCAGTCTTCCCCCCTCTCTCAGCGGCCGATCAGATGTTTCCTTCAGAACTCGGCTTCGCCCGCCTCGTCGCACGAATCAACGGTAAGTCTCTTCCAATCATCACCATCCTCTCCCATTCAAAAACCATCACCGTTCTGTTTTTTATCGGTCACTACTTTCCCTTTCTTCTTCTTTTTCTTCTTCTTCATCATCTATTTCTTCTTCTTCTTCTTCCTTCTTTTTCTTCTCATTCCGAACTGTCTCCATAGTGTAATAATAGCCGTTTTTGACGCGCGGGGGGCAACACAGATAAGGGTCGGGCCATTCGGTTTCGTCGATCTCTTCTCCCACCCGTCTGCCTTCCTGTCTCTCGCTTATTGATTGATTCCCTTCGGCAGCTGGGCTGCGAGGCTTCTCCTCCTCCTCCTTCTTCTTTTCGCGCACGGAGGTATTCCTGATCGCCCCAGCGAAACAACTTTGAAATCAACGATTTCGGAGGCGTGGGATCATCTCGAGCACAACTGATACTACAGTGCGTTGCAAGTTTGAAACACTTTTGAGAACGGTGACAGTTATGATTCCTGATGTTCGCTCCTGAATCCAATTCCGAAGACGTCTCAGATATGTTATGCACTTGCAATGCACTCTAGACGTTCACTCGTTTCGCTCTAGCAGGTAACTGAAGGCAAACGAATTCTCTCGAGACTACGGTAGCCAATGGTAGCCAGAAGACGTCGCCAGTTTTCAAAATGCAAACCGGTAAACAAGTTCGCAAGTTCGCTTTATATCATCACAGTGTAATTGGTTTTTTTGTCCGCGCGCGCGCACGATGGATCCTGATAACGTTTGCTATCTCTCTCTCTCTCTTTCTCTCTCTCTCTCTCTCTCTCTTTTTCTCTTTCTCTCTTTCTCTCTCTCTCTCTCTCTCTCTCTCTCTCTCTCTCTTTCTCTCTCTTTCTCTCTCTTTCTCTCTCTTTCTTTCTCTTTCTCGTTGCCTCTTTTTCTCTCTTCACTTTTCTTTTTCACTTTCCAAAAAAAAAGAAAGGTGAATGGGTGCAAAGTCCGTTTGAATGTACCACACCCTTTCGAAGATGTACTGTAGCCACTCACTTCTGACTTTTTTCAGATCAAGTTCGAAGAGTTCGTCGAGGCTCTCATCGAGTTCATCGGAAAAGAGGTGCGTCGCGAGGCACTCGCACGTCTTCCGACACTGTCTTTTTCAGAACATCAACAAAGTGGATCTCGGCGGCGTATGGAAGGTGTTCAACTCGGAGGACGCGAGTCTGCTCGAGAAACTCGAGAAGATCGCCGTGTTTCTCGAGATGGGCAAGGCGTTCGAACACCATCAAAAGATCGCCGCGCTTCTCAAGAGAGTGTTCCAGGAACTGCAAGGAGGGTCAGTTGAGAGCTTCGAGAAAGGAAAATCATTTGAGAGAAACGTTTCAGTGGTCAGACGGTTGAGGCATTGAAACGAACGATGGAAGCGGAGAGCCGACACAGGAGCTCGGTGATCGTGGAGAATTCGAGGTGGGGAGGGCTGCTCCGCGAGCACATTCAGACTCGAAACGAACGATTTCAGACTCGTCGAAGAGCTGAAGAACGCCGAGAAGAAAGTGAAAGAGGAAGCGGAGAAGTGGGAACGAAAGAATCGGGAGCTCGAGGAGGAGATCGGCGCGTTGAAGGCAGCGAGGGCGAAGGAGGAGGAGCTGGGAAAGAGCAAGACGGCGTTGAAAGAGGAATTGAAGAAGTGCGTGAGAAGACGTTAGAAGGGGGAACGAGAGAGAGATTTCAGGGAGCGATACACGATCAAGAAGTTGGAGAAGGACGTGGCCACGTGGAAGGAGACGGCCGTCCAATTGCAGAAGGAGAACACCGAATTCCAGGAGAGAATCGAGCAGGAGGTCTTGAGATAAGTTCGCACAATTCAAAATATCTATCCGTGCTGCTCTTTCAATTGGGTCATTTGAAGAGAGCTAAGCGCAAAAGAGTCAGAACCACTTTCGTGTTTCGTCCACTGATAGTCGTTTGTTATTCATTTTCAAAGGCAAGGAACAGAAAGTTCTCACAGTCAACGATCATGTTTACCACAGTGTCTCTTGCTTTTTCGTTTTACAAATGGGATTTTAGTGTACATGTAATGTGGAGAGTCACATTTCATTCGTTTTTCGAATGCGTCTCGTGCGGATTACTGTAGTGTGAGCGCGCGAGTAAATAGCCTCTCGCCGCCGGACTCACGGAGACTCAACCTAGTCTCTGGATCTATAGCAAGTCAGTATTCAACTTACTAGGGGGCCTTGCTCCTCCCACTGTTGTATTCATGCAACTACATCTAGAGCCAGAATCGTTTTGAGTATTTCGAACTTGCCACAGGAGAGTGAACAAAACTCGAACATCAGCTATTCTATGTAGTCCATCAGCTGTTTCTTTTACAGTCCACGAAGCCGAATGCAGAACGAAAGTCGCTGAGAAGGCGCTTCGAAACATGAAACTCTCGAATCGCATCAAAAAATCGGCGTTGGAAGTGAGAATCGACGAGAAGGATAGCCTGGTGGAGGTGGAGCGTCGCAAGAAGCACCGTAACTGGCAGCTCTTCCGCAGAGTCTGGCTCTATTTGACGCGCGACGAGAGCGAGCCGGCACGACAGTTCACCAAGACCGCCATCATTCTCGAGGACTCGAAGAAGAGCACGTGCGTCGAGGAAGCGAGGGCGAAGCTGGAGATGTTGAGATACGCGGAGCCGAGCAGCGACCTGATTCCGAGTGTCGAGCACGGGATAGCGGAGGGAATCAAGAAGAAGGAGGCGTTCGAGCGGGAGCTCGACGAGATCATCAGCCATGCCATGAAGAACGACAACTCGACGCTCCCGCCGAACCTGCCGACGCACGCCACGTATGTTCCGCTCATGGGACTGGAGCTCGAGATCGAAGTGGATCGGCTGCTCGAAAAACGCGCACTCTCGGTAACCACAACACAAAGAATGTAAGCGATTGGACTGGATGAGAAGAACGAAACATTGAAAACTTTCAGAATCTGCTCTTCAACGTCTCCAATGACTCCATAGCTCCGCTTCGAATGCCTTAAATTTGTCTCGTTCTATTTTTAATTCATTTCACCTCGATGGTTCTTCAGATGTATTGTCTGTTCTGCTTTAAAAGTTCTTCATCTCTTCTTCTTCTTCTCAGATTCTCTCTCTCTCTCCGTATCTCTCTGCGTCTCTCCGTCTCTGACACTATTTCCCCACTCTTTCTCTCTTATCTAATCTTGTCTTCCTTCTTCTCGTCACATTCGCTTACTTCTCCCCAATATGCTAGACTGATCCGAATAAAATTTCAGAAATCTTGGAAGGAACAACGTCATCCGACAATGCTCACACTCTCGTTTCCAGAGCTCAACAGCTCTTGGGCGGCGGGTAAACTGGAGAGAGTCGCCGTGCTGCTCCAGAAAAGAGCCTACAATTCGGATTGGAAGGGCGATTTCGGTGAGGAGATTAGATAAGAACGAATCCGAGGAGACGCCTATCTTTCAGAGGCCTTCTTCTACGAGTTCAACACAAAGATCAACCGGCTCGTGTGGTTCCGATCCATTGTGAGTTCTCCCTCTCTCCTTAAGCATCCTCATCCCATTCATTCCAGGACTCACTTCTTCCGTTCGTCGCTTCCGGTCAGCTCACCACGCGACTCGACGCCTACTTCGGAGTGTTGGCCACCTTTTTCAAGAAATTCGTGAGCCCGAAACTCGACTTCAACTGAACCGACGTTCGATTTCAGCCGCAAGTCGAAAAGATGTACCGGGACAAATGTGCGATCGAGTACCTGATCAGAAACACAGTGTACGAGATACTTCTGTGGCATTTCGAAGACTTTGAAGAGAAGCTGATGAAGGCGTTCGATAAAAATGTATCTGAAACCCTCTCTCTTACTTCTATCACTGCGTCACTTTCAGCCGTTTTTGCTGAGAAATCTGCAACGAGCGAAACCGGAGACGGCCATCATTTCGTACCTCGAGAAAACATTCCAGCACACGCCATCTCTGCACGAAGCGGCCGGCCTTCTGGAGAAGACGTACTACAATAACAAGGTGAGCCGGAGCCCCCTGCGAGCCCTCCCTTGAGCTCTTTTTGCAGTTCGCGAAACATCCCCACAAGCGATATCTTCGCGTGATCACGTTCGAAAAGAAGGGATTCGTCTTCGTGCAGGAGGTCAAGATGCTTCTTCAGACTTTCGGTCGTTACACGGATCTGACGAGATGTAGGTGGTATCGCGTTTTTATTAGAAAAGTGTTTGGGGGGCGGAGCCTATTCGAGGGAGAAGTCTCATTTGAAATGAGATCAGTTGGCTCTTCAGCGTTGGGCACGGGCGCCTTCTGCTACTGGCAGCACTACTTCCCGGTGGAGAAGCTGAACTTTGTCTACAACCTCTACGAGATCTCGCAAGACGACGTCGCACTCGTCGAAGTGCCGATGTTCGAGAAGGGGCCCGGGCTGCACGGCTCGCTGATCGGACCGGACAGCAAGAACTACGAGTCGCCGGTGGAGACGGTGTTCCGCGCGGCGCTCATCTACCGCGACTGCTTCAACGATCGCGAGCGCAGCAACACGGCCAACAGCTACATGTCGCAGTTGCTCTATCGGCAGCCGCTGCCCTACATGCAGAAGTCGTACGCTCTCTACAGCTACGAGCAGATGATGAGTCTGAGTTTCGGGTACGACTGTCTCATGGTGAGTGCACTCTGAGCCTCTGAAGTCACTGGACGAATTCAGAGAGACGTCACGAATCCGATACCCGAGATGCAGAGAAAACGAGTCAGGAACTTGGGGATCACGCGTGTGCGGGCGCTGCGAAAAGTGCGGCAGCTGACGAAAGTCAGAGTGGAGGGTGTGATGAAGTTCCCGGAGAACATTCGTTGCGCGACTCTCGAACTGCTCCTCAGATACGCGGAAGTGAGCTGAGATGAAGACGTCGACGTATTCTGGCTCTCTTTTTCAGTTCGCCGAGATTCTTCACGACGCGGGGTACTGTGAGCCGGGCAAGTTCTGCTACGCCGAGATGTTCGAGGTGGAGAGCCATATGCCGTGCGGACTGCCGGACACCGCACTCGAGGCGGCGATCCGATTCGCGATCGGCAGAGATTAGTGAGTGGAAGAAGGGGTGTGATCTGTGGAGAGAAGATGTGTTCAGCATGGACTTCGAAGGGAACATCGGATTCCCGAAGAAGGCGCCGACGTGTTTGCACGAGCTGGTCTCGAACAAAGTGTACCCGGAACCGAAATTGTAGGTGGCAATTCCGAGATCCGAATGGTCACGGATCGGTTTCAGAACTGACAATATGGAGAAGCTGGACAAGCTTCTGGTGGCGGGCAACGAGTTTCTCGTCTTCGAGGATAAGCCGGCGGACGAGAAAAAGAAGAAAGAGGAGGAGAAAAAGGAAGAAAAGAAAGAAGAAAAGAAAGAAGAAAAGAAAGAAGAGGGCGGAAGAGAAGGAGAAGAGAATGCAAATGGAAACGGAGACAAAAAGAAAGAGAAGGAGGAGGATAGAGATGGTGATAAGAAGAAGAAAAAGAAAGATGATAAGGAGGAGAAGAAAGAGGAGGAGTCTGAAAACGAGGAAGAAGAGGAAGAAGAAGAGGAAGGAGAAGAGGAGGAAGACGGGAAAGTCAGCCGTTCTGTCCAGACGGATGCCTCGCTCGGTTCTTTCGAACATGAAAGGTGAACCATCTCGCCCCGTCTCAGTGAAACATCTCGCCGTTTCAGTGACTCGTCGCCGCAATCGCTGACTCCGCTCTCGTCAGGATTCAACTCGTCCGACGAGAACCTGAAGGCGATCAAGGAGAAGTTCAACAAAACGGCGATGTCGTCCGAGATCAATGCGCTGGAGCTGCGGGTCAGTTGCGCCGAAGAGAAACTGAAGTCGTCGACGAAGAAGATGGAGCTGATGGAAAAACTGAAGGACGACTACAAGGTCAAGTACGAGAAGATGGTGCAAGAGAGCAAGAAGTGAGCAGAGGGGGGAGCTCCCGGGAAGCAATCGCAGTCAGTTTCAGAGCGGCTCAGGAGCAAGAAGAGTGCTTGAAGACGTGGAAGCAGAAGGAGGCGCAGATGAACGCGGAGATGAAGCGAATCAGTGCGGAGAGACGCAAGCTCGAGGACGAAAACATCAGACTCAAGACCGAGAAGGCCTATAACAATCAGGATTCACTGGTTCAAGAGCTCAAAAACAAGGTCAAAACCGTCGAGAAGTGGGTTCGACTGACGAGTCTAGGCCATTTCGATTACTTTCAGAGAACGCGACGACGCCAACAGAAGAACGCACGCGGAAGTGTCGAGCAGCAACGCGCTGAAGACGAGAATCGGAACTCTGGAGGGCGAACTCGCCGAATGCAAAACGAGAATTCAAAACAAAGATCAGAAAATCGACGAGCTCGAGATGGAAAACGTCAGTTTGGCGGCTGTCGTCGATCCGTTGGCGAAGAACCTGACGAATTCGGAGGTGAACGCGGCGGAAATGTGGGCGACAGTGCAAGAGCAGGAGGTGGTGATTGCCGCGAAAGAGCGAAAGATCGAAGAGTTGACGCAGAGGACCGAGCAACAGGAGAGGACGATCGTGCGACAGAGCACGATCCGAGTGGTGATGGAGAGGAACGCGCCGTTCGCGACGACCCAACTGTGGCGTCAGCTCGACGAGCTGTTCGATTTGCAAGAGAGAGCTGCTCGAGACGGCGAGACGTTCGCGTCGGCCGAGCGATTCCTGCTCGAAGACACGAACGTCCAACGGGCGTTCAATCGTAGAGCCCGTACGGATGCGTACCAGCAGCTGACTCAAGGCAACAATCTGCGATTGGCGGCGATCGAGCAGATCACGCAGAGAATCGCGGAGATCACGAACAACGGCTGGAACATTTTGAATCCGTGGAGTCTGCCGAGAATCGAATTGTGGCCGGAGCCACTGCCGGAGCATCTCAAACCGTTCTTCGAAAAGTACTTGAGCAAAAAATAGAATGGTGCGGATAGTTTTTCGAACATTTTCCTGACGAAAACTCGAACATTTCTGAAATTTACAGACAAACTGCGCGAAGCATCTTCATCTTCACCGACAGAAATGGGCACCTTCTTCTTCTCTTCAACTTTTTTCTTGACTACAATTTTGTGAAACTGAAAACTTCTTAGTTTTTTCCTCCCAAACCCGTTTTTTTTTCTTTTCCTTCCTTTTCGCGTTCATTCCTGGTGCGCCCGTTGAAAGTTTGAAAATTTGAATTGGCGCCAAATCAAAGTGGCTCAATGGAGCGCGTTCGAATTATTCCGGAAAAACAATATTTTTTCCGGCTCGTTTTCCTCTCTATTTCTTGAAATAAAGCCCCATTTTGTCGAAATCTATTCTTTTTTCGGTTTTTCAATGTTCTCGGTTCGCTGTAATTCTAATCCAGCTTTTATATTGTGTTGTGCTTCGAGTGCTTTTTTTCAGCTCCTTCAGATTTTCAGGTCGCTGGCGTCCCGTGATGAAATCGAAAAACAATCGGTAATATTGACTTTTAGCTAAGAATCATAATCCCGCTCTGACCGATAAAAAACAAAAAATTTCAATCAGAAGGCAGATTCAATCAAAGTTCTCACTTTTCCGTTGGGTTTTTTTGTTTTCTTTTCGAAGTTTTCATCCTGAGAAGTAGTATGAAACCGAGAATTTCAAAGGTGGACTCGTCAGAAAATACGGTTGAAAAAGTTCCAGAGTCGGAGTCAGCGGCGGCGTCGGTACAGTGAGACGGAACGCGTGTTCCGCGGAATTCCTCACCACAATGCTTTCCGATTTCTTTTCGCCCCAAGTGAGGCCCTTCGGGAATTTCCAGAAAGACGCGCATTTGTTCCAGCAACTCGCCTCTCAAAACATTCACGAGAAGAAGGATTACGGGATGGATAACGAGGTGATCGCGGTGTTTCAGAACATCCAGTCCAAGTACGGACCGCCCGAATACCGAAATGGTCTTGAATCGTGGAAGGGAGTGAGCCACTATCTTCTTTTTTTCAGTTCTTCCCTTCCAGGTCTTCAAAATGATCCAGGCGTACCTGCAGACTCCGGATCTTCGCGTGCTCACCGGCAACGCTCAGGTTTGTCGTGATCCCGATGCACTGCGCGCGTGACCCATTGACAGTTCCAGGCGCCAGAATCCAGCATCGACTCGAAGGTCATGTCGAAGCTCGAGCGGATCCGAGGCGAGGTTCAGGCGGCTCGGACAACGGCCAGGCTGAAAATCGAGGACCACGTGAATCTCGTGCTCGATTACGTTCTCGAGAAGGCAGCAGAAGAGCATCGTGTCTGCGAACTCGTCGATTACGATGATTTGGAGAATCAAATACTCAAAATCATCTGGCGAGCGCCGAAAAAGGTCAGAACAAGTGTTCTGGGAGTAATTCTTCTTTCGAAGCGCCGAAAAAAAACCCGAAACGCGTCCAAAAAGTTCAAAAAATGCACAGAGCCCCTCTGAGAATCGCGCCGCTCATTCATCATTCTGCGTGCTAAAGCCCTCTTTTCAGGACAACTTCCGACCAAAAGGCGAAGAAAGGCATCTCGTGTTCGTGCAGCAGAACACTGTGTGGCCCGAAACGAGCTACGTCATCTCTCTCGAAATCTATGACCACTTTCCGGCTCTCAAGCCGTTTTTCCAGTCGACACGGGGCCCGATGTTCGTTTTGCTGTTCAATCAATACCTAAGAGTGAGTGAATTCTGAATCTACTCGGGCTTCTGAACTCGCCCCTTCCAGATCCAATTCCCGAACATGCAAGAGAACGTGCTGGATCGCGTGAACGCCTTCACGAACCACTACTTCCTGTGGCTCTGCTCGCTGCTCGAATTTCACTTGGAAATACCAGAATACGTCAGATGGAAGTACCTCCCCATGGCTTGTCCGAAGATCATTATCACGCCGTTTTGTCGCGAAGCCTCTCAGGAACTGATCCCCGTTCGCGTCTTCCACTCGACAGAAACGACTCCGAAAAAGAAGTATTTCTTCTTCCTCGACGAAATGCGACTTCTCATGCAGAAACTGGCTCGTCACGGCTGCCAATTCAGCCAGAAGGAAGTCCCGCAGGAGCTGCCCCTCGACGGCCCCGCCCCTCGCGTCCATCGCATCGCCGAGGTGTTCGAGCTGGACCACGTGCTCAAGATCATAAGCTATCTGTGTCCGCCGGCCGCAGTTCTCTGTCGAATCGTCCCCTACTTCACCTACTCATGGAACGGGTGCAGATTTCCGATCGTCTCACCGTACAACACACATTGCATTCCGGCTCCCGAGGCTTTCCAACGGCTCGTCGAAATTCTCGTCTCCGAAGTGCGAATCGGCAAGAAAATACCACTGACGTTCTCGCCGTTGACCTCGCTGGTCCGGAAAATGGAGGAGCTGTTCTGCCAAGGATCGCAGGTCTACAAAACGATGGTCGATCGGAAAAGAGTCCACGAGCTGATGGGAGAAGCGACGGCTCTCAAAGGGAAGTTCAACGGAAAACTGAAGAAACCACAGGGAAAGATCGGAAAAGTCGATGTGGAGGCGTCCGCGTACACGGAGCGACAGGACGCTTTCCTCGCCGCGTTTCCACAAGTAAGTCACGACCGCAAAGGCTCTTCCTTCAATTTCCCTTCTTCATCTATATATATATATATTCACCTCCTTACAGTTCACTAGGTTCGCTTGTCGCGGAAATGGTATAGAGGGACCTGTTCCTGAGCCCATGACACCTCCCGGCGAGCCCACGATCGACTTCATCGTCATGTACCTCTACGGCGGATTCGAAACAGTGGAAGACAAGAATAAAAGTCAGTCGGCGGCAGAGCAGAAGAGTACAAACCAAAAGGAGGAGCCGCACGAAGCCGAGAAGAAAACTGATGAGGAAAACAACTCCACAACCTAATAATCTTGAATAATATCGAAAATCCATCCAATACGTTTTACCAGTTTCCATTCCTATCTCTCATTATCACACTTTCTCACCATTCCATGACTCAATACAATCTTATTGAGGTAATGAAAATTTTGCAGGTTTTCTAAAGAAGTTCTGCATTTTTCTCTATTTACTAACGAGTTTTGACCTCTATTTAATTTCTAACCGAACAAACTGACTAAAAAAATTCAAGGCGCATTACAGGAGTTTTTCGATGAGGTCTCGCCACGGTTAGCGACTACGGTAGTAGGATTTACGGCGCTAAACTGTTTTTGTTTGGAAAAACGCGACGATATTTCGGGACGTTTTCTCCACTTGTCATGTTGTCAATCTGACCAATCGACAGTTTTGTAAATAGAGTGAGTTTGAAAAAATCTAATCAACAAGAATATAGACAAGTATCTTCCAGATAGTCAATTATTATCATGGGGAACATTCACGACAGTGAATCCTCGTCATCCGAGAGCGAGAACTATCCGGAAACTCTGGACGAGACGTCGCCGGAACGAAAACGTCGTTCTCCGAGTGTTTTGCAGTGGTACGACGCATCGGACGAGGAAATCAAGACTCCGACGACTCACATCTTGAAGACGTTCGTTTCGAAAGAAGAAGGACAGGCGTTCTGGAAGAGGGAGGGAGTTTCACTTCAAAGTCACATCTCCCACTCTAGACTCGCCGAATTCTCGCCGGCCACTTTTCCGATGGTCGAGTCGAGGAGCCCGACCGCCAGGTTTCTCCATTCACGTCTCTATCTGAAGAGGTAAAGAAGCACAGGGGGCAGAGCCAATCCGGCTCACCCACCCATTTGGAGGCTATACGAAGAAGACGTAGTTGTCTTATTTGATGGGTGGTGCACACACGCGCTGAGATTCGTCTTTTTCTGCCGTGGAAGCAGTAATTCGGATGACATTTCGCTTCTTTTTCCGCTTCTCCTTACCCTTTCCACATTGATCCTATTCATCCGCTTCATTCGTTTTTGGAGTCGAGACAGCTGCTTCTCCTCTTCTTTTTTTTCGCCTCTCTTCGTCGATTCTTCATTTGTGTTCAGTTCGAATGCGGAAATATGCAAATTGGTCGAGGAAAGGGAGAGAGAAAGAGAGACGAAAACGGCTCTTTCTCCTTTTTTTGTGTGTTTGACACGTGGCGTCAGATTGATTTTGAGTCCAACGCGTTCGGTGAAATATTTGTCCGTTCTGAGGCTGTGAGCAGGAATACGAGCATTGTTTTTGCAACTTCCCGCTGCCTTTTTTTTCGAAAAACTTTATTATTTTTGCCATTTTCATGAACCCAGGCGATCAGTAGTGATGACGAAAATGTGACCTCTTCAGGTGGAAAAGAAAAACGAGCGAGACTCAAATTATGATCTGACGCCCACTTCTTCTTTTCTTCTGCCTGATTTATGCTTATTGTAGTGAAATGAGCGCGCGCGCCCCGGGGTCCACCTGTCCCTATCCTCTCCTTCCGCTTCGTCTTTTCTCGGCGCACCTCATCCTTTTCTCATTTTCAGTCCAATGTCTCGTTGTAACCAGTGTAGCAGCGGACGCCGGACTCTTCAGAAGAAGGGCGACGCCGACGACGACGGAAACGAGGAGCGCTACGTTCGGAAGGATCTGGAGGAGTCGGACGAAGGAAGCGACGAGGAAGACTCGAGGTGAGACTCCGCCTCTTTCCGGAATCTTGCAAGTTTTCACCTGATCCGCGTCATCTCTCATGGATGACGTGAAAGTTGGTTGGAAACGCGGCCTCTTCCCAGTCCTTCAGGGCAGTTCTTTTTTTTGCACATGCACACAAGCACAACCCTCTTCGTCAAATCTCTGTTCTCGCTTTCTCGAAGGAAAGCTCGTTGTGTTTTACGACTGCTGCTCTCTTTTAATCATCATCGTGAGCAAATCCTTTTTGTGCTTTATGGCGGGAATCGGATTGGAGAGAGAGAGGTAGAAAATGTGCTTTTTATGGGCGAAAGGGAGAACCACGCTGAGATTATCCGAGTCGTTTTCTGTTTCGGCTCGACCTTTCTCGTTGCTTCCTTCGGGCTAGTTTTTGGATCTAGACTCCAGGAGCAGAGCCTTCGAACTTAATTTCCCTTTTCACTAATTGGCTCTTTTCAGTACACAAACCACGCCCACCTCGTCCTCTCTTACTTCGTCGGCGATAAAACGACAGAAGAAAAAGGAGAAGAAGAAGGCACGTCAGCAAAACAAGGAGAAATTTCTGAAACAGCAACGGGTCGGTCGATTCCTCCTCTTTCCATTATCTCTCTGTTTCTTATAGCTCCAACGTGCGGAGGCCGAGAAGAAGGCGAAGCAGCAGGCGGCGGCGCACAAGAAAATGATGGCTGAGTACGCAGCGCACGTCGCCAAGCCGACAGTATCCAAGAAAGAAGTTCGCGAGCAGAAAGAAAAGACGGCTGCGACGGCGTCGCACACGGCAACGCTCACCGTGGTAATCGGGAAGAAGAGTGCCACTGCTCCTTCTGCAAACTCCATTCCTCATTCCGATTCCTCACCTCAAAACCAATCTTCTTCTTCGTTGGCTTCTGCCAACACTACCACTTCCAACTCTGTTGATTCATCATCCTCATCCAATTCTTTTTCTGGAACGAGATCGCAAGCGAATTGCCCGGCTCGTCTGCTTCTGCAAGAGACTCCGGCACCGACGACTCCGAGAAGCCGTCTTTACGCAGTCAGAACTTACTCGCCTCCTCCTTCACCAGCCATTCCCGAACATACTTCAACGCCGCTTCCCCGGCATCAGGCGTCGACTCGCGTCTTCGGACCCTCATCCAGAACTTCGGAGGTGCTCGCGGTTACATCGATTCCGAGAACTCGGCAAGACTCCCCGATCATCAGAGACTCCCCAATTCCGTTACCTCTTCCGCTGAGGAAAGAGGCTGCAGAGAATTCGAAAAACTCCACCCAAAAAGTTTCGATTTCAATTCAGCCTTCACAAGGAGAAGCTGTAGAAGATTCGGAGAGTTCTGAAGATTTCTCAGAAGACAGTTCTGACGGTGAAGTAGAGGAAGAGGAAAAAGAAAAGCAAGCGGACGAGACGATCAACGATCAAGAGCCTGAAGAAGACGCCGTGGAGGGAACGGAGGAGTTCGAGATACTCTTCTGTGGAGAACGACGAAAAGTGAAGCCGTTCACACCGAGGAAACACCGGAGCTCAACATCAACAGTCAGTGGAGACGAACAGGAAATCGCATCATCTGGCTCTGAACCTTCGGCAGAAAACTCTCCCCCGTCCGGTTCTTCTTCACGTTCGGTCTACGATATTCCGGAGCACTCAGAGCCGGTCGTCGTTCCGTTTCGCGAAGCGCCGGCTGCTCCCCAACAGGGTCTTACTGCTCTGATACAATGCCCGGCTGTTCCCTTTCAGCGCCCTTCTCCTCACCCGCAGGGCCCAGCTTCTCATCTACAAGGCTCGGCCCCTCACCTACAAGGCTCGGCTCCTCACCTGCAGGGCTCGGCTTCTCATCTACAAGGCCCGGCCCCTCACCTGCAGGGCCCAGCTTCTCATCTACAAGCCCCGGCTACTCCCCTACGAGGTCCGGCTGCTCATCGTCATGGCCCTGCTCGTACTCCTCTCCGCCAACAAGTCATCATGACCTCCGTCCCCACGACTCCTCATCCCGTCATGCACAACCATCACTACGCTATGCCAGTCCAACAGAGTCCACAGGTTTTCTTCACTTCGCAACCCATCATGAGCTCCTATGGAAATGTGCAGCCGCGCTACTATCCGGTCGGTTCACCGTTTGCTCCAGTTATGTATCCGAGCTCACCGATGATTTCTGTGATGATGAGCACCCCGCCGATGTATTACCCTCCGGCAACTCCGCAGAGAGTGATGAATGTTCCTGTGCCAATTCAAGTTCCGCAGATGTCGCAACCACAAGTCCAACAGCAGCAACCGATGATGGTACCGGGACCCGGACCTCCTATGATGATGCCAATGGTGCCTACTTCCGTGGCTGCACCTTCTATGGCTCAACAGAGACCACTTTTCACAACATCTCGCGCCTATCCCGGGCAACGACCGTTGACTCGGCCCGTTCGCTGTCCGCTCGAGATCAAGACTCCGCCTCGGGATCCACAACCAGTGAAAGAAGACAAAAAAGAGGAACCAAAAGAATCACGTTCAGTGGCGACAAAACAGCCGGAGCCGCAACCGATGGAAGGAATGAGGGAAGAGATCATCGAACAAGAGTCGACAGAAGAACCAGAACAACATGAGGATCTCAACGCAGAAATAGAACTTCCACTCATAGAGGCAGCTGAACAGCGAAATGTAGAAAATGCGATTGGGGAGATCACTGAGCAGTTTGATGATCTTCGAACGGCTACTTCAAGCCCGGATCTCAATGGCGAGTTGATCACAGCCGGAGTGGCTGTGGTTCTCCAAGACAACGCTTTCGATGACCTTCCACCAGTTGTCGCTGCACCATGCACTTCTTTTTCGAGCTCCCAGACCGATCTTTCTCTCTCGCCTCGTTTCGAAACTGCTCAAGACGAAGCCAAAAATCGTGTCTTTGGATTCTCGAAACAAGTTTCCTCCTGCAACAATGATTTCGATATTTGGGCGGGATGGATGAATGAGATGCCGCCGTGTCCCGAGGCGATTCTAATGAAGAACCACGACACGTTCGAGCAGATGTGGAAGGAGGACAAGAAGTTGTTGGCAATGCGTAAAAGCGAAAAAAGTCGCGATGAGACGAAAGCAGTATCGATCGATTCAAGTCGCAAGACAACTTCTTCGCCGAGTCTTGTGAAAATCTGCAAACAGATGGAACCGTTCTTTATGAACACTCGAGTCTTCTGGTTGGGCTCTTGGATCGACAGCGATAAGCTTCGGAGCATTTTCAAAGAGGCCCTCGGCGAATCGGTCCCCCACGAAGTCTGGCAAATGCTCCAGAAAGTGTGCGAGTTTCAACCCGGCTACATTCACATCTTCGATATGCTCATCGGCGCTGATCTCGAGTTCACCTATAACTTCAAATCGGATCCGGATTACAAAAAGAAAGATCAAGATCCGCTGTTCTTCCAGCATACCAATCCTTCGCAACGCGACACAGAAGATACCTTCTTCCAACGATTCAACGATTTCTATTATTCGTGAGTTCTAACAGCAGTCTGATGGGAAATTCTTGTACTTATTCTGAGAAAGTCTCCATTTCTTTTTACAGGGAAATTCTCGCTTTCATCCCGACTCGTTACATTACAATTCGTGCATTCGTTGCCATCCTCGAAGTTCTCAAGAGCGACGATCTCTCGCGATCCGATCTTTACTACCTGGCCGATCTCGTCTACGGAGCTTCCGACTTCTACAAAAGATTCAACCGGCGATTCGAGAGTCTTCAAGTGACTGACACTCAGGGATCTCGATGGATCCGACAAGTTTCCCCCGTCAATTCAAACCGTTCCACGTCACCGTCCGCCCTCCATATGCGCGAAAGCGTTATAGTGACAGTGGAGGATTTTGTGAATCGGATGAGACCACACATTGAAGACATTGTGGATTTGATGCCGGACAAAGTGATAAACGATAAGGATTTCTTCGAGATAGTGAAACAAGTGCTCGCGAGATGTGGCGAACAGGAGAGAAACATATGGGAATCGGTAAGGCTTGATTAAGTGAAAGAGCGAGTTCATAATTTTTTTTTTTAAGATTGTGGCGGAGCGCGACAAAGCCCAAGAGTTCAACGATGCATTCCGCTCTTTCATGCGGATGGAGTTCCGCAGGGGGTCTCTGTATATGAAAAAGAGGGAAGAGGAAGACGCCGAGGAGGAGACAGAACCGCTGGTTTTCGCCGATCTCGAACCGACGATGAATCTTCGAAGTGCTCTCAAGAAACCAAGCTCCACGAAAAGCACAGATACGAAGAAGATCTCGTATCAACCGATCCCACGAGGACCCACCACTATCAGCACTCAAACAGACCACTTTGATATGGATCAAGTGTGGGCTGTGGAACGGGAACTGATACGACAGCTCCAGAAGGAAAACATCTCGTTCCGACACTTCATTCAGAGCGACAATGCTCGTGAAATGTAAGTTTTAGTATCTCTCGAGGTTTGTGGGTCTTCGCAGAGATTCGAACATTATTAATCTCTCTCAGTGGGTTCTAAGATTAATGTTTTTTGTCTGAAACCTAAAGACAGATTCAGGTATCAGTTCCTCGTCGATCTTTTCAAGAACATGGATCTCGAGTATTTCGCTTACATTCTCGAGAAAGCCATCACCGAGATGCGCGAGCAATCGTGGATCGAAGTGAATGATCTTCGAGTGGCCGCGGAAGAGGCACAGAGGCAGCTGGTGGAGACTCGTGATCAACACGCGAGAGAGCTTGGTGACATGTGCACTCGGATGGAGAGAATTTCTCGCTTCGAGACTTATGCGGTTCAAAATGAGGCGACGACAAGAATCGCCGGACTGAGAGACCGCATCGAAGAGATGAAGGAGCAGAGGGAGAACCTGGTGCGGGAGGAAGTTCGCGAGGAGAAGGCGGCGATGATCCGTGTTATGAAAGAGATGTCCGCTATGCATATGATCGAGAAGGCACGGCTCACGGAAGAAGTCACCCGTCTCCGAATTGAGAACTCGCGAGTGATGACGGAGGCAGATGTGAAGAGAGAGATGGCGAGAGTGCAGGAGGAACAAGCTGAGATGGCTATGCGATGTGAGAGCGAGATGAACAAGGCGAGGGCCATATGCGAGAATACCTCCCGGCTGCTTCGCGAGAGTCAGCGTGAGATCGACGTCCTCCGTCAGCAGAATGAGAGACTCTCCGAAGACCTTCAACACCATTCGCTGGAGGCAAGCAACTTGTTTACCCCGGAACCTGAACACGACTGTGTGCAGTGCGAGCCACCTCTTCCGTCCACGCCTCCGCCAGTACCACTATCCGCGAATGCTCAGCGCCAACTGCAGTCGATGATCAAGTTGTCGGCAGAAATCGACGCGGCGCGACTGCGATCGGATGCTCGCGACCTCTTCGAACGCTACAATCGGAGTGATGCCAATCGAAAGGATCGTAAGGCAGCCGAGAAGCAATTGAGAGATTTTGAAACGGCGCTCGACCGCATCGAGTCTGCCATAATGGAGAACATGGAATTGCTGCGCCTGAATGTCGTTGACGGACTCGTTCGTGTGCCCGATGTGCCGATGTCGTTTTCGGAAAAAGTGTTCAGAAAATTGAACGAGATGGATCAGATGGATCAGCACGTTGCAGTCGAACAACACGAAGCAGCGGGAAGATTTTATGACGTATGTCTTTCTAGAACACATCCCATTTCCTTTCGAACATCTCTATCGCTTGCAGGAAGACGACTGCTGTCTGATTTGCTACGAGTCGAACGTCTCCGCCTCCTCTTCCGTCACTTGCGAGACGTGCTTCCGGCAGTACCATCGTCCGTGCATCACCACTTGGATCCAAATCAACGCAGTGTGCCCGGCGTGCAACCGAGCTCTCCCCGATCCGGACGAGTTTCCGTCTCTTGGAAGATAATCAGTTTTCTCTTCTCCCAACTTCCCATGTTATTTTCCCCCGATATTCCCCATATTTTAGACTAGACTGTTTTATATTTAGTTCAATACCACTGAACGCATGTTCTCACCAACCCCCTTTCACTCAGATTCTACTTTAATACTCTAGGATCAATATTTCTTCTACTTCTCATAATAACCTAGAAGTTGATCATAATATGTTCCAGCTAACACAAATTTGGATTAATTGCTCTAGACTCGTTTTATTCGCCCCTTCTTCTAGTATATGTAGTTGTGGTGGCCCCTTTTCCCCTCTCACGAGACCACACATTCCCATTCTAGAATCCATTCTTCTCACAGAAACAACGCTCACGAAACCTTTATTTTTATATTCGCTCGCTTCCCATCATCATAAATTTTGTGTCGTCCCCAAGGCTCGTCTTTCTCTTCTTCTTCTTCTTCTTCTCCTTCACATTTCTCATTATTCTCCAGTCGAGTGCCCTTCTGTGACGAAGACGAAGCAGGCGCAGAGGCGTCTTCTGTTTGATTGCCCATCCGTTTTCGACCGCTCCACTTTTCCCCCGTCGCCCTCCCAAATCTGGACCGGAAATTCTGGAGAAGAATGGCGAGGGCGTCCTTCCTTTCTTCTCGCGGCTCTAATTGCTTCTTGATCTCTGCGCCTCTCTGCCCGTCACGCTTCCTTTCCGAAGACGTCTTCTCTCTTTCAGATGACACATTCTTCCGACACGGCGGGGGTGACATGCATTTATCATTGCCCCCCGCCGCAGCAGCAGCTCCTTTTCCCGTTTCCCTTCTTCTTTTTCCTACTTTTTGATGTCACTTCTCGGAAACCAAATGTGACAATCAAAAAGAAAAAAAAAGCGAAAGAGGCGGGGGGAACATATTCTCCGTTTTCGGGTCAACAATTGGAAGTGACATTCGTCGGCCACCCACTTTATTTTTGTTTTTCGCGATTTCGAGATGTTTTCTAGGCCACCGACGCTTTCTAGTCCCTCCGTTTCCCCATCGGAAATGGAATGTGATTCCGAAGTTATGCGAGAGAACCATGTGATTTCGGAAGGAGCGAGTGTTTTTCAAAAGACGCCTATTATTATCGGTCGTCGGTTTCCCTCGCCCGTCCTCTTTTTTTCATCGCCTTTAATCCGATTCTCTTCCTCTTCTCGACTCAATTAACACCAGCCTCCTCCTCCTCTTTCTCCCCCGTTTTTTATGTGCTCCGAGGCTGCTCCGGCGGCTCAATTTCTCCATTTTTTTTTCGTCCGCTTCCTCTTCGAAAGAACCTCTTCTCCCTCTTTTCGCTGTTTTTTCATTTTGCTATTCCGGCGAATTAAAACGAGATGACGTCAGTTTGTCGTCAGATGAGAAGGTGAGATTCTGAAGGCCCACTCGCGACGTCATCTGAAAAACTGGCGCGCTGAAAAGCCTCCCCCTTCTTTGTCTGGATCTCGCCCCATTGTTCGCATCGTCGCGTTCTTCTTCTTCCAGATGTGAATAGGCTCGCCCCGGTTCCGTATGCACCTTCAGAGACCCCCCTCCTCGTTCTCGGCCGCTTCTGGAGCGGCGAAACCCGACGTCGCGTGGTCCTCGTTCCTCATGGTCTACGCGTGAGTCAACTGCGCTCCGTCGCAAACAAGTGCACTTTTCCAGAATTCCGTTCGTGCTCGTGCTCACCGTCGGATGCATCATCAAATGGCGACCACTTCGCGAGTTTCCGAACATTCGCAGCTTCCTCAGGTGCGCCCCAATCGCGCTCCATTCGCAATTTTCTCTTGTTTTTCAGCTGGTACTGCTCGTGCTCGCCGAAAAAAGCGATCCAGGAGCTGGAGCAGCCGGACCGAGCCCACATGATAATGTCGATCGATGCTCAGGTGGGCGCCGGCTCATCGGGGCTCATTGTGCATGTGCATTTCAGAGTCTCGCCTCGATGTCTTCAGTCATCGACTCGCCGCTTCTCATGAGAGATGAGGACAGCGAAAGCCGTCGCTTCGAATCCACGTCGATACCGTAGGATGGCCTCGATTGCGTTTTCTAGTCCCTCCCGACACCTTTCCACTCGTTTTTTTCTTATCGCTTTTGCCACGTCACACTGTGATAGTCATTCAAAAATAAATTTGGAAAAAAAAACAGTTTATCAATATAACTCTTGGGATTCAGTGTGGTTGGTTTCTCCAAATATGTTTGTGACCCGTCGCAAAAATTGAAAGTTGGACTCGAAATGAAGAAGAAGAATGTGGATACAATTGGGTTTTTTTGAAAGGACTAGAGTCATCGGGGTAGGAAGGGCGGCGGCGGCGGCAGCGGAGGATCGGCCGTGCTGCCGCCGCTCTCCGCTCGGATCGGGATCGGAGGCGGAGGTGCCGGTCGGTCGGGCAGCCGTTCGTACACACTTTCTGAAACGATTCTCTTTTGTGCATCTGAATACAGTTCGAACGAATTGGAGACATTTCCGAAACCAGGGTGGTTCTGTTTTCATTAAAACTTCTGCAATTTACCTGCGAGATAAGTGACCGTGTCGGGCGGAGTGTCGTAAATTGGCTCGTGGTCGAAAGAGTACAGAATCTGTGAGGGCGTCGGCGAAGGGGGCGGCATCGAAGAGTTGAAGAGCGGCAGAGACGGACGGCCGAGCTGGCGGCCGATCGGCAGAGTGACGTGGATGTTGCCGTTCGGCAGTTGTTGGAGATGCAGCAGGTGGGGAGGCACCTGAAAACGGGAGATAGAGAGAGAGAAAGAGTTGGGAGCCCGAGAGTCTTCTCGTGCTTACCTCCATGTGAGCCACCGTCGGAGCATAGTAGATCACAGAGTCCGGGCGTTGTGGCGGAATCGAGGGAGTCGCGTAGATGGCCGCATTCGAGGCGTTCAACTTGTCTCTCGAGACGGAGAGATCGCCGTTGGAAGGCGTCGGACGCGAGAGTTTCAGGACGGCGACTGTGAGACAGGCGACGAGCAGGAAGGCGAGCACCGCCACGGCGATCGTGCCGTCCGTGTTGCCGCTGCCGCCGCCGCCGGATTGCTCGTGCGACGTGGATCCTTTGATCTCTTGCAGCGTGGCCACGTCTGGAATCGCTGATCCTCATCACTCGGCCCTCTTCAACCACTCACCATAACAGAACGGCGTCGCCGGCTGCCACTCTCCCCTGTCGCCACACAAAAGAGACTCCGGACCGATCAGCCGGAATCCCTGATGACACGTGTAGTTGGCCGACGACTCGTACGTCGTCGACTCCACATCCACTCTGCCGTTCGCAATCAACGGAGGTCGTCCACAGTCGACGAGCTCACAAGTGGGCTCCGATTGGCTCCACGAACCGTCCGACTGGCACACTCTGCGGATCGATCGGTAGGAGGGAGAGGGCGAGTTGGCGAGGTGCCAGCCGTTGGAGCACTCGTACTCGACTTCGCTTTCGAAGAGCGTCGTCTTGTTGAGCAACTTGATCCGTCCGAACTTCCACTGACGTACGGCTCCGCAGGATTTTCCTGAAACGGAGAGAGGTCTCGAGAAGGGTTGATCCGACTCACGGTAGCAGTTCGGAATGCTTCCCGTCCAACGTCCGTTTTCGGAGCACTCCCTCTGACGGATGCCATGAAGTTCGTAGCCGGGGTCGCACGAGTAGAAGCACAGAGTGCCGATGGCGTAGGAGTGCGACGAGAACGTCACCTTCGTCGCCTCGCCGACCCCGGGAGACGTGCAGAACTTGGGTTTCGACTGGCAAAGGAACGAGTTCCACGCGGTCTGCGAGGCGGGAACCCACTTCCACTCGAGCGGTCGTGCGAGAAGAACGGCTTCAGAAGCGGACGGCAGCGGAGAAGGGAGTCCCGGCCAGTCGGCACGATCGCCGACGCCTTCTCCGTCCACCCATCGCCATTCGGTCATCGACGACGAGGCGCCGATCCAGTAGAACGCCTTGGCCGAGGAAGACGCGCTGAGCGCCGCACGCAGACCTCGACGAGTCGAATCATCGATTCGGAGAGGAAGTGTGGATCCTCTGAAGACGTCACAAGCGATTAGACGTCGAAGAGAGCGATCGTTACCGGTCAAGACACTTTCTCTGTGCTCCGAGCCAGTCGGTTTGCTCGTCTCGGCTCGCCGCGTAGCACATTCCGCCGAAAACTCCGACCACCTCCATTTGACTCTGCGCACATTGCCACGGTGAAACTGAAAACGATTTCGATCTGCGTTGAAAGTTCGCTCTAATGCAAAAGTAGCAGAGTAGTTTCGAAGACAAAATGATATCTGGTGTGGCGATAAAAGCCGCTTCAGTACTTTGTTAAAAACGAATCAAGAGATGCAGAACTTTCACTGTACTTATTGGTTTATAGTTCTTTTCCAACTTCATATCCCCTTTTCTCAGCCAAAAAAACGCAGATTCCCAACAGACTTCCCAGTTGAAATTGAAAACAGTCGCTTCCTAGACACACTCTCTCTCTCGTGTATTTTCTTTTCTACTTTCGACGCTTCCCCCTGTTCGCCTCGAAATCAATTGATTTGTGGGGCGAGAGTGCGATAATCCCGTCATGTTCTGCTCCCTTCTCCCAGTGTCAAACCCCTCTCTTTTCCCCCCGAATAAACAATCCTTCCTTCCTCCCGACAATGCTCTTTTTTTGTTGACCAGAGCCAATTACGGCACCCCCACACACATATACGATCCCCCGAAACTGGACGAGACAGCGTGCGCGACGGAGAGACGACGGACGGCGAAACACAGAAAAACACGTGTTTTGAGCACTTTTGGTCGCACGGGGGGGCACCATCTTGAGTGCGAAGCGGACTGGAAAACTCACCGGCATTCACCGCATAGACGTTCACTTGGCACAAATGGAGCCGCCGAGTGGCGGTGATGCGTATTCGGGAGACGTCGTCGTAGGCGCAACTGATGGAAGTCGTCGTGTTGATGGTGAACAGAGAGGAGTCCACGATGCATTGCTGCAAGGGCGGAGTGAGTGGGGGAAAAAAGGGAAAAGAGAGCTACATGCACGGCGCCTCCTGTCTCGATGGCTTCCACTGAAACGATCGGAGACGACTTGGCTCCCAGACGCATTGATATCGAGCGAATCGAGTACTCGCCCAGAAGATCCACTTCCCTGCAAAGTTTCAGTGAGGATTCCGAGTCCGGTTGGATATATACTCACCAGAAAGACTTTGCCTCGTCATTAGTCATTGTGCACATTGTGCCACCGAGCGACATGGCAACGTTGCCGGAGCTCTGAGTCACCGGCTTGTTGAACGCCACGTCGATGGCACAGACGGGCGGCTCGTCGGACCATGAGCCGTCTGCGAGGCACGTTCGCTCTTCCGAACCGATCAGGTCGAATCCGAGGGCGCAGCTGAAAATGAATGCTCTTCGAGTCTTGAGCACTGGAATCTTCTCCGGATTTCGCGTGTTTCACTTCGTAACACACGCGATCTCTCGAACTTCGGAAACCAGTCCCGATGAATGAGAACTTTCGAAATTCGGCGGTGGCAAGCGCAATCGCGTGTTCCTCTCACTCGTGTGCTTCCCCCCTGACTAATGTGCGCAAATCGGTTCGGCAAACACGCACGGAAACCGATCCGAAACGGACGCGAGAAGTGAGAAGGACTCGCGGATTACCTGTACTTGGCGACGGTGTCGCGAGCGTATGGTCCGGGCTCGTTGAAGATGACGTGCGCATTCTCGGGAACGAACGGTTGCAGACAGAAGACGACGGCGGCGGCGGCGGCGGCGGAAGAGGCAGAAGACGTCGGCGGAACGGTGAGACCTTCGTGGAGCGGGACGGAGAAGAAGAGCAGGAAGAGCAACGGACAGAGGACCATGGGACACCAAGACGAAGAAGTTGAGAAGAACGGGGGGAAGAAGTGTGTGTTGTTGTATTGTATGGTGTGTGTGTAGTGAAAAGAGACGAGAGAAATGAGAATGTATCTACATACGGTGGCCGGAGAGACGAGTGCGCGCGCGGCTCGCGGAGCAAGAATGAGCACCACTAGCAGGCGGTCTCCCTCCTCGAGGAGGGCGCGCGCGCCGAACGAAGAAGAGCGGCGGCGGTCTCCGGGGCGTAAATACAATGGATGTGTCTGGATGCGCCGGAGGAGGACGGGAAATAGAGTCGGAGGGATTTGTTGTGACTGCCGAGTGACGGGCAAAAAACGGATATAGGAGGGGGGGGGGGGGCAAAGGTGCGCTCACTCATGAGATAAGAGAATGTTGAGAGCGGCAACGAGCCGCCAACATGGTCGGTGGATGTTCTCTCGCAACTTGGGGAAAGACCACGAACAAGCTCATTTCTGTCTCGAGTTCGAGAAGGGGGGGGGGGGGGACGAACTTGCGTTGGCTGGATCAAAAGTGAAAATGAAACCGACTGCGCCAAACAATCACTGCTTTATAATCCATTTAATTGGACATAAGATCCCGCTGTTCTGACTGTGGATTTCACGGTAACTTGAGACTTTTCCCACGTCCATAAAACCGTTTCCAAACAGTTTCAATGGTTTTTGCTTCCTCGTTTCTCACCTCCGGAGCATCATCATTT
The DNA here is from genome assembly GCA_963966605.1 of Caenorhabditis sulstoni. Classification (NCBI taxonomy): domain Eukaryota; kingdom Metazoa; phylum Nematoda; class Chromadorea; order Rhabditida; family Rhabditidae; genus Caenorhabditis; species Caenorhabditis sulstoni. Next base: position 6,464,171 of record OZ016475.1, read on the forward strand.
TATTAATCCGTCGCATTTTTTGCGCGCGCTCGTTTTCCGCTCTTCTTCTTCTTCTTCTTCTTCTTCTTCTCATTCCGCGCACACAAACTTCCGGACGCGGACAGTTTCCGCGCGCGCGCTCACCTCCCGCGTAAGTGATATGCGCATAAGGTTGATTTTCTCTCGACTGGGTGGCTCAAGCTGCTATCCGATTACACATGCACTTGTCACTTTTTTTGCTCTGCTCGCCTCAGCAGCTTGGAGAAATGCGCGCATGCAAATATTCGACACAGTTCGAGACGACACATATCCGATTACCGGACTGACTGGACTCGGAGAAGATGCAGTGGTGGAGGGTGGATCAACTTGTGAATAGTACACTTGCGGCGATCGGATTTTGCAAACCAACTGTTTGTTTTTTGAACATTCAAGTGAAATGCAAACTTTCCAATTCTACTTTTTTGTCTGTGTCGTAAAACGAAGAAATCACGCTTCACAAAATTCAAAATTCAAATTGCCGCCAATCGACAGCGGGCAGCAAACGCGCTCCGCCGCAAGTTTTTCTCTGCGCTCTCCACTTTTTGCAACATGTCTCGCATCACAAGACAAAGGTTCGGTGCCCGTTTCTTACCATTTTCATCGATATTTTTTTAACTATCAAGCGCATGTCAGTGGCTCCGATCAACTTGGAAGCCTACAGTTCGGTCAGTGATGATGTTGCGAAACAGGTGAAAAAATATCTGCTCGGCGAGTTTGACCCTGAATGTGAGCTTTCATTTACTAAGTTTCAACGTGAAAATAAAATACTTCCAGCTAAGTTTGAGCGGAAAAGCTCAGAGAGCTCAAATTCAAGCGAGAAGCAGTTCTGTAAAACGACAGAGAAAAAAGAAAATGTGGATGAATGGGACGACTGGGGCGATGAGCAGGTTTTGCAGAGTTTTGAGGAGACTTCCTTGAACAAGTGGGTTTCAGACGGAAAACGTGCTGGAATCGGATGAATCGATACGGAATTGGCTGTTTCGATGCGAGCTGAAGACGTGCGCAGATGCAGAATACCTTCTTGTCAGCTGGGAGTCAAGATTCGTGGTGCTCCGGAAGCCTCCCGATGGTAGATACTCTTCTGAGTCCTTGAAATGTTCTGACACTTCTGAATGCCTCCAGAAAACTACTACAAGATTGTGTGCAAGCAGTACGTGGACGGAGATCCGGTGAGCAGTGAGATCACGGCTTCCTGCCTGTTCGCACTCTCGAATCCCCGACACGGAGATCTGCTCGACTCGATAATTGTGGCGTTGGGAACACTCGACGGGCACGTTTACTTCTTCACCGAGCACGGAATCATGCTATATTTCGATCGATTCTCGATATTCGAGCCTGTCAACAGCGTGCAGTTCGAAGTAGTCAAAGTGAGCGGAGCTGCTAGCAAAAGAAAACAGCTTTTGATCTTTCCAGACAGGCCAAACGTTCCTGGTGGTTCTCTCGAAAAGCTTCTTCATGGTCAACCCGATCTCCCTGAAATCCGCCCTTTATCAAGCGAAAGTGTTGATTGCAAAGGGCGAGAAGACTGTGAAGCAGATCTCGGACTCGATCGAACTGCAGTCAGAGCTGCTCGTGCCGGACATCAAGGGAAACATCATCCACGCCGTGTTCACGGGCCTCCACAAACCGAGCACTTTCGATCAGTACGTCTCCGCCTCGTTCGACTCTTTCTACGCGAAAGTCGAGAAACCGTCTCTCCCATTGTACTCCACTTTCATGGTAACCACCGAGAAAGAGTTCGCTGTCTTTGTGTGGCACAATCGAGAAGAGCAGGAGAAGTTGCTCGATGACGTCATCAAATACGGAAAGTCGCTTGTTCCCTCGTTCGGAATTCGCAAGTTCTTCGGAATTTCGACGGAGCCGGGACGAGAGGCTTCTCACATGAAGACCGGAGTCTACGCTCCCACTCGCAGCACGATTCTCGAAAATCGCATCGCTCAGAACGTTGCCCGATCTCCAGATGGACAGTTCATCGCTGTGACGGATCGGATGGCCAGGGTCCTCGTGATCGATGTGGCCTCGCGGCAGACAGTGCTCATTCACAAGGGATATCGAGATGCTTCCGTTTCGTGGGTTTCCGTTACTGAAGATGAGCGAGTCGCACAATTCCTCGTCATTTTCGCGCCTAGGAGATCTCTCTTGGAAGTTTGGACCGTATTAGTAAGTATTCGAAGAATCAAGAATCAGGTTGTCTACCTGCAGCCGTTTCCAGGGAAACGTGCGTGTCTGTGCACAACACGTCGTCTCCTCGGAGTGTAGCATCGTGCCGGGCGGCGAGAACAAGATGCTCTGCGGACTCTGTCACCGTCACTCGGACGGCAACACGTTTTTCATCGACGAGAAGGGCCAGTTCCATCGTCTGGCCATCCCGTTCCATTTGGCACTCACTAGTCGCAATCGGCAGGATCAGCACGATCACCTGCTGCTCAAACAGATTGCTCTCGTTCAATTGGCTTCGGACGACTGGTTCCGGACTTTTTCAAATCTGAAAATGGCCACGTCGAGGAAGTCAACGTTCCAGAATGCTCTTCACAAACTGAAGACGTCGGAAGACGCGCATCTGATGATCGCGCGTATCCGAACAATTCCGACGGCCGCCTCGCTTGGAGATCTTCCCAATTCCGCAGAGAAATCAATCGTATTCTATACGAGAATTTGTGCGGAAGCGGTGAAACCGACGGGAGAGTATCAGAAGACGTCGAGGTTCGAAATGGATTCGATTGTCGCCAGGATTCTGGAGTGTCACATGCAGAAGTACGGCGAGAGAAGCGAAGAAACGATGAAAGACGAAATGCTGGAAGTAGGCGAGTGGCTGAAAAACGTGGATCTGGAATCGGAAGAAGCCGTCGACATTTATTCAGAGTGAGTCTATAGAGATCCATTCGTCTCGGCTATAATGATGATTTGCAGACACTGGTCCGAGGATCTCCGCATCCGTCTCGCCAATCTCATCTTCTCGCCGCTCTTCGGATCCTTCGAAATCGACGAATTCTACGATACGATCCTCGAAAAGCTTCCCTTCACTCGCGTCAACATCACTAAACTGTTCCTGTTGAAACTGGGAAAATCGACGAGTCGTCTCGAATGGCGGAGCTTCGATCGAATTGTCGAGATGCTCGTGAACCTCGAATCGGCAGAAACAGGACAGATTTTGGAGTTGGTCGACAAAATGGCGATGGATTCGAAGGAGATCACTCTCGCAATGATACTTCTGGCAGTGTGTTGGTGCGCGAGAATAGAGATGAAGAAGAGAAAGAAACTGGTGAAAGCAGAAGAAAACGAACAGAAAAGGGAAGAAGAAGCAGAAGCAGAAGCTGACGATGACGAGGAGAAAGATCTTCTGAACAACACGACGACGTCGGAAGACTGGGACACTGTCTCTCCGGAAGCGGAGCATCTCGACAGCATCATCATGTGCCTTCACTGCGTCTCGTTGGCTCAGTCGCTGAACGAGCCCGAAGAGCACATGCCACGCGTCGCCGACGTGGCACTTCGCATCGATTCGTACATCCGAGAGAGCGTGGCCAGATGGATTGTGACGGACTCTGTTAAGACTGAGGTCATCGAGAGGCTATTCCCGAGAGATCCTGCTGAAAATCTAGCAGAAGAGGGCGACGAGGAGGATCGGAGGAGGCAGATGATCATCGATTTGCCGGAAGACAAGAAGCACGTCGTCGAGAGGATGTTCCAGATGATTCCCAGGGTTTTCGAGCACGATCTTGTTGTGGCAGGTATGTTCCAATGAGACGAGGTAAAAAAAACATAATTTATTAAAATTTGTACTAGCTTTGAGGAATAACACGAACCAATAATCACAGTACTTAAAGTTATCTCTTGATATGTGATATTACTTATTACTCGTCCTTTTCTCCGATTTGGCTCATAAAACTAGCCGAACTCTGCGAAAGAACCGACAGAATCTCGTTGTAGATCTCGGGGGGCACTGCAAAATTCGAGTCTTTTTTCACGCCTTCAGAATCACTTACGATTGGACAGATCGGTTTCCATCTGCCCTGTCGGCTCCTCTTCTTCTTCTGGTTCTTCTAATTTGATTTCTTTTTTCGGTTGCTCATTTCGGATCCGTTCCCGATATCTTTTGTTGTAGATGCGATGGGCCGCCTGTTTCTGTTCGGCCGACAAGTTTTTCGTCCATTCTGGAATCGGCGTCACGCCTTCTTCGTCCTCATTCGGCGTTCTCGTGATCGGTTTCGGATCCCATCGCATTTCGAGTCGGCCCGTCGTGATGAACTTCTGCTTGGCGCGGTAAACTCGCTTTCTCATTCGTTCGCGTTCTCGGCGCTCTTCCGAATTACTGCATCGTTGCCACGGCTTCTTCTCCAAAAGATCTTGGAGCTCTTCCGGAAAGAACGGTGGGCTGGGGGAGCCTTCTGGAGTCTCGGCGGATTCGGGAGGAGGTTCGTCTGCAGGCGTCCCCATCGCGAGCATCAAACCCATCTGCTCAAGTTGAGCTAACAAGTTGGAAGAGTCTGAAAAGCCGTTCGTAGAAGACGTCGGCTGGTCTTCTTCCGGCTCTTCGACTTCTTGTTTCACCAGCGTCACCGGGGACTCGACAGCTTCAGATTTTCCAATCCGAATCGAATGCTCCCATAGATGCATATCCTTTTCAAGTTGCTCCATCTTCCTTTCGAACTCTACACCGTCTCTTTTCATTTGCTTCTCTCGCTTCCGCTGACGCTCCCTTCTTTTTCGGATCCGATCCTTCGCCCGGCGAATTTCGGTCTGACGATCTTTCTCTTCAGTTGCGGCTTGCAACATCAGTCTATTCAGAAAATCCACTGGATTTTGATCGACCGTTTCTGCGGCGGTCGGAGCTACTTTGATGTCTTCCGAGTCGTCTTCCAGTATCATCTGATCTTCAGAAGGCGATCTTCCCTGATCCAGAAGCTCCTCGATCGTTTCTTCGATAGATCCCTCCTCGATTCCTCGTTTTCTTGCTCGAAACCTCTGTTGCCGAATGCGATTCGTCTCTCGGATCTGCTCGGCCGTTCTTCGGTGATTTACAGACGATTTTCCCTTCTTCTCCGGTGACTCTTCCATTGCACCAATGGCTTCTTTCAGCAAGTTCGCCTGCTCTGAAACAAATCTTTCCTCAGAACCTCTATTCGTCTGACGTGTCCGACCCACCTCTCTTTTTCGCTCGGAATCGTCTCTGTCGTAACTTATCAGACTCCCGCCTCTCAGCAAGCGTCCGCCTTCTTCGCGTTCCACACTCCATTTCTAGAAAAAATTACAGTAAAAGGGAAAAGTAGAGGGAGAGGAGAATCGGCGTGGGGAGTGGTCTCTGCCTAGTAGAGTGTCAACAAACAGTTCTTCTCTCTTTCTCTCGTTGGGACACGATCGATCGAAAAGAAAGGAAGAGAGAGAAAGAGAAAGAGAGAAAGAAGAAGAGAGGCCGTGTTATGTGTTGTATGGCGGGAGAGAGGTCGCGTGCGTGTCACTCTCTCTTCTCTTCTCGCTCCGTCGCGGCCCGCGGCCCGTCACGTTACCAAGGACATAACACACACACACGCCGCAGCCAACAGACACTCGACGAGGGAAAGAAGAGAGAAAGAAGACACACGGCGGGGTGACGAGGCAAAGAAGAAGAGGAAAAGGGGGGACCCTCCGCCGGGGAAAAAGATAGAAATGGCAGGAGGACTGCTACGAATGCGAAAAGAAGAAGAAGAGGACGGAACACGGATGTTTGGTGGAGGGAGAGAGAGACACGGCCGCATTCGGAGCGCGATTCGTCTTTGTGTGTGACAGACAGAGACTGGACAAATAGTGCGGAGCGCCCCGCGACAGTGGCTCCTCGAACCGCCCCGGTATTCAGTGTGCAGCTGCTGTCCAATTTCGCGCGACGGGACAAAATGACTGGAATATGTGTGTTGGGAATGAACAAACGGACGACTAGCGTGGAAAGGGAGGTCACTCTGATTACGATCCGCTGATCAGGAGAGGGGGCTGCGATTGGCGCCTATGGAAGAGCTGGAGGGGATCGGGAACATTTGAAAGGTTCCACAACTGAGAAAAGAAAACGAAAGGATCCCATTCGATTTTAAAATGGAATCTGACAGACTGAATCTAGTTTTTTAAAGATATATCTGAATTCAACGCGGTCGAGAGCACCTGAAGTCTCGTGGGAAACATGTCCCCTTCAAAGAGACTAGTCTCTATAGAAACGTTTTTTTTGGAGACCTAAAGAACAATAAGGAAGATTCTGCTCTTCAGTTCAATCGGACATTGTTTCAGACGTATGCTGGGAAATGATGTCCCGATGGTTCCGTGACAAGGACTACCACTTCGGCCTGATTAGCGAGTGCACCGAACTTCTGCCCGCGTCGCTCGTCGACGCCCGCCTCCGTCACGGCATCGCCCGTCTCTTCTGGGATAAGTTCATCGGCGCTGCGTTTCAGTCTATAGTGAATCTGGTCGAGAAGACAGGAAGACGCCCGAAAGACAGGGAGACTCGAAAGGAAATCGGATTTGGAGAGGCGAAAATTGAGGAGTTTCTTGTCGAGTGTGAAAAGTTTTTGGAGATTCTCAAGGAATCTGTCAAAGAAGCGCCGACGATGGACGTCACATGGAAACAGGATTTGCTCATCGAGGTACAGAAAGGAAGAAGGCTCGGAAAATACTCAGAATCTTGAGAGCTTTCCAGAGAACAGAGCAGCCAACATTTTCAAGTTTCTCATTTCAGATGGCCTACTCATCATTCGCATCCCACTTAAATCAAGCCAAGATAGTGTCGCGTCAGGATCAGCTTTCCACCCTCGCAGTTCGTCAGTCTCTCGTCAACTTCCACCTCGTCGTTCATCATCAACAACTCGCTCTGGCTCTCCGTCTCCAGCTCACCGTTGGTCTTAAATTCCACCCGCTTCGGAATCTTTTCTGCGTCACCGCCAACCGCGCCTTTTTCGTCCCACTCGACTCGCATCCTCTTATCCCGCTCGACAACAGCGATGATGCAATAATGGAGAAACGCCACGCGTTCCTTGTGAAAGTGGCCGAGCAAGGAAGCATGGAGGAACGGCGGCTCGCGCGGAACCTTGAAATGGAGTGGCATCTGACGGTCAACGAGATCTCGTTCATGCAAGCGCTCTCCTCGTTCCGACTCGGAAACGACATTCAGGGATCCGCCGAGCTGACCGCCTGCGTTCGCGACGATCGATCTGCCGTTGCTCTGGCCCGAGTCCTTGCAGCTCGTCTACTGCAACTCGCCACAGAAACCAACAAACGATTCACTACCGCTCACTCGCAGTATCTCTGCGCGCTGGCCGGAGAGGAAGCCGCGAGAGTCGAGCTCTACGAGCCCGTATGTGATAGTGATCCGCTAGCGGCGAACAATCCGAAGACGTGGCGAGACGCGGTAACATCCCTCGGAAGAGCGGGGAATTCGGTACCACAGTCGGCGCAGGCCGCCATTCCGTTCGTAAGAATGAACGACATCGCCAAGCTCTATTTCGGAGCCCACTGGGTTAACGACTAGTATTTTTATGCTCAGATTTTGAGAAAGAGCTTCGAACTTCTGTTCTAGTTTTTATTTCTGTTACTTTTGCATTCTTCTCCCACATGGGTTCCCTCTACCCTTTTTTCTTTCTCTTTTCCGCCCCGCCACCTTTGATATATTTTGTGATAACCCGATATTTGTGCATAGTGGATTTGAGTAATGAATAAATCATGAGCTTGACCACCTGCGTAACAGCTGAGACGGACCGTCATTAAGGCTATAATGGTCTTGGAAACCTGATGCTCATCGGAAGAAATCGTCATAATCCGCCGGTTAATTGGCCCGTCATATCGATTCTCCGTGGACGTCTTCTCTGCTCTCCGTGCTCCGAGGCACACTGTCCGTCTGCGTCTCTCCTCTCATCACACTCTTCCACTGATGCACATTCGATTTAACCCCGCCCCTCGCGCTCGTCTCCGCTCGGAACACTCATTCATCTCACTGTTACCCTATCGGCCAGTTCATCGTCTTCTTTCTGTCAAGTCTCTCTCTATTTTTTCGGAAAAAGAAACAAAATGAGTGTCACTAGTCTTGTCAATTTCTTCGAAAATCTGCCAATCGTAGCGAGAACAGCAGTCGCCGAACAAATGGAATGCAGAGATTTGTGAGTTTCTGTTCTTACTGGGAATATCGATTCGTTGTTGAGATGAAAATTAACAAAATCCAGACAAACATCGGCCCGGGGCGGTCTGAACTTCACAAAAGGCTACACTGGGCTGGGGAAATTGCAAATTTCGACAGTTTTCTACGTTCTCCTTTCTGATTTTTAGAGTAATACTCGCACTGACCTCTGAGCCCTGGCGTCGTGCCATCAAAAGTGCCAACATCCCGTGGAAAGTGAAAGCCGAGTACAGGGAGCAGGGAGCCAAACGTCCCAGCTTCTCGATTTCTTATCGATCGAGTACATTCAAAGTGCTGCTCAAAACAGTTCGGAGAGACCAGGAAAGACCAAGAAACAGTGCGGACACGCTGTTTTTCTGCTACAACGATAGTGCGAGTCTCCAGACGGACTTTCTCAAGTTTTTGCATTTTTTGAGAGCCATGTCGCGGAAAACGATATTCACTGGCATCACTGTCAGGTTCAATCCGACGAGTCCGACGTTCGGAATGATCTTTCTGAAGGAGATGGAAGGATCGAGCACCGATCGGCTCGCCGTGGCCTCCACAATTCACTACGACGGGAGAGAACTAAGCGCACGTGTGAGGAAGATCAAAGTGAACAAGAAGATGGAGCTGAACTTGTGGAGCATAGACGAAGCGTTCGATTACACTGCGGTAAGTCGTCTTCAGATATGACTTCTGATTCTCACGTCTTCTCTATTCAGAACGAAAACAGTGCGCCATTCGTCAAAATGGCGATCGCCGGAGCACCCACGTTGAAGCAGATGGTGAGTTGGAATTACAAAAACATACGGATCACGACCCACACGAGATTGGACACCGAGAGTTTTCAAGCATTATTGGAGAGCTGGAAGAGGGGTGGCAACGAAAATTTGGAGAGCATTGAGTTCGAGTTCTCTTTCATGAGGAACGAAACGAGACTGATGTGCACTTGCCAACTACTGGAAGGCATTGATGCGACGAAATGGGATGCGGAGAAGAGGAACGGAACGTTCATCTTTCCGGGTTACGCTACGAACAAGGCGCAGTTCCCTCGAGAGACGCTCGATTTGTCACTTGGTGACGACATCACGCGACCCGACGGACGCATCGGAACGCTGCGAGGCAGCACTCCATACAAGTTCGGATTCTACGTGTGGAAGGATCCGTTCCCGGTCCACACTCGCATTCTTCAGCTCGAAAAGGAGATCGACGAGGCGCGAGAGTACTTGAGTCAGCAAGACGAGACTCTGCGGGAGGAGGTTCACTGGTCGCTGTTTCGGGACTTATCGGAGATGAACGAGGAGACGGCGGAACGGCTCCGAAGGTTGGAGACGGGCGATCCGATCATTGAAAGAATCAGAGAGAAGATGCTCCAGGTCCGCAGCGCCACCGAGCAGGTCGACATGTTCAAGACATTGCCTTGACAGTACCACTTACTATGAATGCAGAAAGATAGATACTGAGACGGACTTATTCTTTCAATGACACAATTATTTGATAATAAAAACGTAAACTTAAATCTTCGTGGTTTTTATTTTTTCACGGCAAGAAACAGCCACGATACGAAGTTCAATTTAACTTTCGCTTCGGGAGAAGTTTTAGAGAGGAAGAAGTCATGAGTGGATTCAATAAAGTGAGTGCCAATTCCAGCGCGCTTCAGACTGTTTCAGCTCGGATTTCCAGAGAGGGAAACAGCAAGTGGTCAACCCGAGATCTATGAAATCGACGAGCAGCAGCAGCGGCCGCTCGAAGGCGTCCGCCAGAAGAAGCGAGCCCGTTTCCGAATCGGATTCTCGTAGTGAGAAGTGAGGAGCGGAGGATGAATCCGAGAACGCTCCACTCTCTTTCAGACCGTTCGTCAAAGGCAGGTCTCGTCGATGCTCGCGAACCTCGACGTCGAACCGCAAACAATCCGCCTCTTCCTCTCCTTCTCCCGCGCAGAAACCGCGCTCGAATCGTCAAACGACTTCCGAAGACGTCAAGAGCGCCTTCAAAAGCAGCGACCACGAGACGAGCAGCAGCAGCTCGGAAGCGACGATTCCGGTGCTGAAGCAGCCCGTCGCGCCGCCGCTGCTTCATCGTCATCCCTCGCAAGAGGAGGACAGTATCACGATTCCGCGAAAGCCGATTCGCATGAAAATGGAGCGATCGCTGATCGGGCTCGACGGCGAGACGGACTACGACGACGAGAAGCTGAGCCGGGAGATCGCTTCGAAGCCGTCGAGTGCTCTCTCGTCGCCCAAAGGCAGCAAATCGACTGAGGAGAGCAGCGCCACAGAGGTGATCTTTTCAAGAAAATTAGACGAAAATATTTTATGGCCTAAAATTGCGAAAAATTCGGGAATTCGGTTTGTTTTTTAGAAGCCGTGAACTAGTTTTTGTTTACTTTTAATTAACGAGTTAAAAAGGGTGTATTTTAGCATTAAATTGTGGAAATAGAAGAAGAAAAAACGAAAAAATTTAGGAAAAATTATTTTCAATCTGTAAAAAATCTTTCGCTGCGAGATATTTCAGTGTTTTCTCGTATGCGCCTTTAAAACCCTACAGTAACCATTTTTCAAAAAATTCCCCCAGTTATTTATTTAAATATGAACTTTTCGAGAATTTTCCAGGTCGCGAACTGTTTTTTTTTTTAAATTAGTCGGAAAAACTAAAAATATCTTCAAAATGAAAATTATTTTTCAGACAAAAGACTCGATTTCACTGGCCGACGACGAAGAAGTGACCAGCCTGTACAAGAGGCGTTTCAAAGAGCTCGCCGCCAAGAGCAACCGGCAAACTCTCGAGGACTACAACTCGGATTTTCGAACTCTACCCACAGATCCGCCGCCTGACGAATGTCTCGCCTTTCATTCGCCACTCAACTCGAAGAAAAACCGCTATTTCAGCGAGTTGCTCATCGCATACCGTAACCCGTATCCTGGCCCCTTTTCCAGATATTCCCTGTCTCGACGTCTCCAGAATCATTCTGAAGTTCCTGACGAACAAGAACATTCCGGGACACGAGTACATTCACGCCAACTACATCAAATCGCCGTTCCTCAAAAGCGGCTACATTCTGACGCAAGGGCCCAAAAAGGAGACGATCGGCGACTTCTGGCGCATGGTTTGGCAGGAGAAGTCGTCGGCGATCGTGATGCTGTGCCAGTTCGTGGAGACGAACAAGGAGAAGTGCGCCGAGTACTTTCCGCGCAACGCCAACTGCACCCTTCGCTTCTTCGACAGCCTCGTCGTGAGTCACGAAGAGTCGACGGTGAACAAGAGCCTCGTGACGACGCGGCTGAAGCTGCACTTCGAGGGAGAGAGCCACTCGGTCATACACCTGCAGTGGAAAGAATGGCCCGACTACCAGGTGCCCGGATCCTCGGAAACCATCCTCAAGATCCTGCGCAAGATTCGCGCCAAGCACAATCCGGTGATCCACTGTGCGGCCGGTGTCGGCAGATCGGGCACTCTGATGGCGACCGAGATCGCCCTTCAGGCCATCAACTCGCATCACGTGCTCCCCGACATCAGACAGGTTTCGGCCGCTCCTCTCTCCGAATCCTGACACGTCTTCCCGTTTTGCAGATCGTCGGAGACCTCCGTTTGTCGGGAAGAGCGTGCGCCGTGCAGACGTTGCAGCAGTACATGCTCGTTTGGAAAGTGATTCTCGACTACGGAGTGGCGAACAAGCTGATCGGCGAGGATCAGGTGAACAAGTTCGCGTCGACGTACCGCCGATCGTTCCTACAGCACAACTCCTATTGACTCTTACTCGATTACCCTCCTCTGAATGAAGACAGGCGCTTTTTTGTGTGTGCATGGCCAATTCGTCTCTCTTCACAACTGATCACTTTCCCTGTCTTTCCTACGTTGTCTTACTTCGCAGCTAGCAGAGCCGTGCGATCCGAACAACCTGAATCTGCTGAACCATGACCTCATTGATCAACTGCTCTTGGAGCTACGGAAACTGAAACAGATGCAGGCGGCAAGTTAGTCAAGTTGGTCCGATTCTCATGTAGTGTCACAGAAACAGAGTGGCCAGCGGGCGGACTCGAACCCTGGGGATGCCACTAATTTTACCCCTGGCACACCTTAATTTTTTTAGTGACCTCTGCGCACGCGCCCTCCTAGTTCACCTGAGAGCTGCTACCAAGAGATGAAAGTTCACGTGCATACGCGTGACCTCTTAATGTTGCCACGTCTCAGTGATGAGGGAGCCCGAAATCCTCTCTTTAAATCCTTTATTTTACTGTTCTTCTTAATATTTCGTGCAGTTTACTTCCGTTTTTTCTACCTATCTGGACGTTTTTTTCCTCATGGATACATCGAATGTCTCAGTGAAAGGTGATGTTTAAATTTTCCTTTAATTTTTACTATTTAGTTATTATTATCGGATTTTTTTGAATGAGAAATGTTTTTTTTGTAGATGTCGATTTACAGTTAACGCCACGGAACAGGAGCGAGCAACAGATGGATTTCCTTCATTTTATTTATTTCTCTCCTCTTTTTCCCTTTTCTCTTCTATTAAACGTTTCCCATCTTTTTCCAACTTTATTAATTTTTGTTTGTTTTCGAGAAGTGCGAAGAAAAATGGCGCAATGAAGCTGCGAAGTTGTTGTTTCAGACCGAATGGATATAAAAAGTGCAAAAGCCCTCTTCCTGTGCTAGCCCGGCGAACCGCCCGGAGGGGAAAGAAAGAGGGCGGAACGCCGAACTAGCCCCTAACCCCGCTCTCACCGTGCGGGAACGGCGCGGCGACAGGACAGTCCCGAGGGGGACCGTCCGTCGACGCTTGGCTCAAGACAGTCCGAGGGACCGTCTATCATCGCCCGCCGCTCAGGAGCCTTTCTCCGTCATCACGGCTACCGCTCAAGGGCCGGAACCCTATCATCGCAGGCAACGGTACCGCTCAAGACACAGAGTGCCAATCATTGCAGCGTGCGCACCCACCGGGTTTTGATCCCGGGGCTCTCGGCCTGACGGTCGAGCGCTCTACCACTAAGCTATGGGTGCACGCCGAAAACAGTACGTGTTGGGAAAAAAGAGGAAAGAGGAAGGAAAGACGTGACTGACAGGGGGAAAGACGTGACTGACAGGGGAGGAACCAAAAAAAAGAACCGAATTCCAAAAAAAAAAGAAAAAATTCCAAAAAAAAGAACTAAATTCCAAAAAAAAAGAACCAAATTCCAAAAAAAAAAGAATTAAATTCCGAAAAAAAAGAAAAATTTCCAAAATAAAAGAAAAATTTCCAAAAAAAAAAGAATTAAATTCCGAAAAAAAAAGATAAATTCCAAAAAAAAAGAACTAAATTCAAAAAAAAAAAAGAATTAGATTCCGAAAAAAAAGAAAAAATTTCGAAAAAAAAAAGAAAAAAAATTCCAAAAAAAAAAGAAAAAATTCCAAAAAAAAATAATTTTAAAAAAAGAACCAAATTCCAAAAAAAAAGAACCAAATTCCAAAAAAAAAGAATTAAATTCCAAAAGAAAAGAACCAAATTCCAAAAAAAAAGAATTAAATTCCAAAAAAAAGAAAAAATTCCAAAAAAAAAAAAAAAGAAATTCCAAAAAAAAAGAACCAAATTCCAAAAAAAAAAGAATTAAATTCCAAAAAAAAAGAACCAAATTCCAAAAAAAAAGAATTAAATTCCAAAAAAAAGAAAAAATTCCAAAAAAAAAAAAGAAATTCCAAAAAAAAAAAGAAATTCCAAAAAAAAAAAAAGAAATTCCAAAAAAAAAGAAATTCCAAAAAAAAAGAATCTAATTCCAAAAAAAAAGAATTAAATTCCAAAAAAAAAGAATTAAATTCCAAAAAAAAGAACCAATTTCCAAAAAAAAAAGAAAAATTCCGAAAAAAAAAGAAAAAATTTCAAAAAAAAAAGAACCAAATTTTAAAAAAAAGAACAAAATTCCAAAAAAAAAGAAAGAAAAAAATTCCAAAAAAAAAAAAAATTTTAAAAAAAGAACCAAATTCCGAAAAAAAAAATTCCAAAGAAAAAATTTAAAATTTAAAAAAAACAAATTTAAAAAAAAGAACCAAATTTCAAAAAAAAAGAACCAAATTTCGAAAAAAAAGAAAAAATTTCGAAAAAAAAGAAAAAAATTCCAAAAAAAAAGAAAAAATTCCAAAAAAAAATAATTAAAAAAAAAGAACCAAATTCCGAAAATAAAAGAAAAAATTCCGAAAAAAAAAGAAAAAAATTCCAAAAAAAAAATTTAAAATTAAAAAAAAAATAATTTTAAAAAAAAAAACAAATTCCGAAAAAAAAGAAAAAATTTCGAAAAAAAAAAAAAATTCCAAAAAAAAGAAAAAAATCCAAAAAAAAAAGAACCAAATTCCAAAAAAAGAAAAAATTTACAAAAAAAAAGAACCAAATTCCAAAAAAAAGAACTAAATTCAAAAAAAAAAAGAAAAATTCCGAAAAAAAAGAAAAAATTTCAAAAAAAAAAGAACCAAATTTTAAAAAAAAAGAACAAAATTCCAAAAAAAAGAAAGAAAAAAATTCAAAAAAAAGAACCAAATTTCGAAAAAAAAAGAACCAGAGAAAATCATTAATTTTTAAAGAAAATTATTTAAAGAAAAAACCTATTTTTTGAAAAATTATTTAAAGAAAAAACTTTTTTTTTTGAAAAAATCATTAATTTTTAAAGAAATATATTAAACGAAAAAACCTTTTTAAAGATTTTTAAAGAATTTTAAAGAAAATTATTAAACGAAAAAACTTTTTTTTGAAAAAATCATTAGAAAATTATTTAAAGAAAAAACCTTTTTTCTTGAAAAAATCATTTATTTTACTGTTTTTCTTAAAATCTTAAATTCGTGCTGTTTACTTCCGCTTTTTCTACCTATTTCAATCTGGACGTTTTTTTTTTCTGAACAGATTTAAGAACAGATTTATATATATATACATATAGATTCTGTTCAGATTCTGTTCTTAAAAAGTGAGAAACATTAGAAGTTTGAAAAATTTCAATGTCTTTATCGAAATTTTGAATTATTTTCCAAATAAAAACGTGAACTTTGAACCTCCCCCCCACCTGTGAAACTGTCGTGTGCTCAAAAATGGATGAAGAGGTATTTCGGCGAGAGACGAGATAATCGAGAAGAGAAACTACGTTGTGGCCATACTGAAAGTTCGGCCATCTGCAGTTTTCTAGTCCCTCCTCACTTTCTATTTCGCAACGATGACTTTTCGTCTCTCTCGCAATGACAAATAAACGATTGATCGACGCCGAATCATTCTCCGTCTCTAGTTTGTTTGCCCTTCGAAATGTCTGAAATCGTCTCGAAAATCGAATGGTCGACGTTTCTGGCCGACGCGAAGCGGATCATCGTGGATCTGCTCGACTTTCCGTCGAAACACGCCCTCTCGCAATGCTCCAAACTGGATCGCGTGCTCGTTTCTCAATCCACGTGGATTTTCGATCAAATCGATTATATGGTGAATCGAGATGGGAGAAAGGTGACTTTTTTGAGATTTCGGAGAGAGCAAGAGAAGAATTTGCAGAGCATGGAAGTGCAAAATCGATATCGGAAGGACATTTTTATGGAAAATGACAAAGGCCCCGGCACGATTCACGAGAAGGCCTATCGATTGGAAACGGAAGTCTCGTAGGAGGCGAGGATATGGGAAACGCGCCCTATCGCACACTTTCAGATGGACTGCCAAATCGGAAGAAGTCGTCGACGGCGACGAAGACTTTCAGGACTTGGCCAGTCAGCGGCTCAACGAGATGCTCCGGGCTCAGAAGTTCACGGTGGACTGTCTGAAAATGGACTTGGCAAGTGGAAACTTTCTGCGTTCTAGATGGAACTCCTGCGGATGTTTCAGCTGACAAAACCGCCCGTTTTGGCTCAAAAAGTGTGCGTGAACACTGTTTCGATAGCAGCCGAACTTCGTCCGGTCGACTCGAGACTCCTGCTCCAGATGGTCGACGCGATTGAACCGAACGTCGATTGGCTCGAGTTTCGGCTGAAATTCGATGCTGCTCCCGGTCTGGGCTCACTCGAAACGGTAAAGGGGCGCTGACTGGATTACTGTATCCAGCCGAAACCAGAAACTTTCAGGTGAAAAAGGCGAAACGGCTGGTGTTCTCGAGTGAAAGCAGTGTGACAGACGACGAATTGCTGCATTTGGATGCCGGATTCATTTCGATTTATTCGTCGAAAACGACGAGAAAAGGGCTGATTTCGTTCATTCACAAGCGATTCGACGAGCGAAAAGAGTGCGAGTTGGACGTGAACGCGGAGGGAATCGGGCGGATCGAGGCGGCATTCCGATGCGAGCGCATTCCCGAATCGGCGAGAACCGTGCGTGTCATGAGCACACTCGCCGAGTACAAGCTCACGAAACCGGGCAGCGATTTCGCGTTCTACGTGGTCGATTTGGAGCGAGTCAATGTGCTCGGAGTGATCAGAAAAGAAGTGGCATTATGATCGAAGAGATCAATCGTTATAGTAGTACTAATATGGCTAATGAAACGCTAGTTGCAATGCATTTGCGAGAGCACGTAGGCCTTGTGGGTCTCGAGCTCCTCTCTCGCTTCGATGCCGCATCGGTGCTCCACGAGCCTTCGCGTGCACTCGTACTCCTCCTGGTACATGTGACAGTCCCCGGGACGTCCCTGCAATCGATCTTCTCCCGAGTGTTTTCTAGTCCCTCCTACCTCCTTGGCCAAATGTCTCGCGCACGGAAACGTCTTCAACGAGGGCATTCTGGAGCGAAGCGCCTCGACGCACTTCCCGAACGGTCCCGCCATGAATCGCATCCCACTGCACATCGCCGCCACACTTTTCTCTCGCGGATGGAGGTGCTTCTGCGCGTCGGGGCAATCGATGCCTTCTAGACAACTCTGAGAATCACCGAATTTCGTTTCTTTTCTCCCCTTCATCTTTTTAAGTTTCAAAACTCTATATTAGTTTTGGTCATACGACGAAGCCTGTTAAAGCAGAGCTCTTTCTGAAGTTCTACGGGGTATATCTCTGAAACTAGCAGAGTTGTGAAAAAGTTGTCAACTACAAAAACATGGAACACTTGAAGATGATCATGTTTGCAGTTGACAACTTTCTCATACCTCTCCTAATTTTCGAGATATATCGGTTTGAACTTCGACACTATAAGCTTCTATTGTAAAGGTTTTATGGTAGTTTCGACTTTAAAAATGCTTATTTACTTGCAAAACTTTAAATGTTTCGTGAATTCCCTTCAAAAGCATTATGTGACTCACCAAATACGCCTCGCACAGATCGACATACAAGCCCATTTGGCTGGCCGGCGGCATTTTCGCGAGCTTCTGCAGTCGGACGGTGAGGTTCGAAGCGATGTCGGAGCATTTGAAGAGCGGCACGAGTATCGATTGGTCGCAGTATTCGGAAGAAGCGATGAGAGGAAGCAGAACGACGAGAACGAGAAACGGCATTTTCGGAGAGCCAAGTGTTCACGAGCGAATGGTCTTTGTTTCGGCAGTCCGGATGATTTTTCGTCGGTCGAAATGTCCGTTTTCAGTCTGAGCGCCGTCAGTTGGACGAACTAGACACACCCCCCACACACACACACACACACTGTCCCGTCTTCGTTCTCACGTGTCTGTCTCTTTTCGGCCTTTCTTCGTCACATTTCGCAAATGCGACATTTGCGATGGAGCGCGAAAACCGTTTATTAGCATTCCATCATTCCCAAAATGTAGGCCATATTGGTTTGCATCGCCTCGACGGCCTCCTCGCCGCACCGATCCGCGATCAGTTTCGTCGTGCACTCGCGCTCGTCCTGGTACATTTGACAGTTTCCCGGACGGCCCAGCTGAAAAGTGTGTGGGGGGCCGAAGATCACGACGTCGGGGATTTCTAGTCCCTCCTCTTACCTCGGTCTGCAGGAATCGTGCGCACGGGTACTTTTTGAGAGACGGCGGATTGGCTCGGAGCTGGAAAACGAACAGTTCGGAGGGAGGTTCGGAAGATCGGACTCCTCACGTCGTCGACACATTTTCCGAACGGACCCGACATCAAATCGATGCCCGTGCACGTTTTTGCGATGAGCACGGTGGCGTTTTTCAGCAAATCGCACTTTATCTCCTCCATACACGTCTGAAAGGAGGCAATCGGTGCGGTGCGGTCGCGTCGCGTGCCCCACTCACAAGAGCATTCTGGCACATTTCGGCGAAGGCTTTCAGCTCTTCCGGTGGCGGCATGTCGGCGTGTTTGGCCATCTCGCCGGCGAGTTTCGCGAGCAGAGGCTTGCATTGCATCGATCGGAGAGCATCCTGATGATCGCAAGGAACGGATGGGGATCCGAATGAGAGGATCGAGAAGAGGAGGAAAAAGGGAAGGGATTGCATCGGAGAGGGAAGGAAGGACTGGGCGAGAAGAGGTCTCCTGCAAAAAGGGAAGTGACCTTGGTCAGGAGACGGGTAAACACCGACATGGCGGCGTCGGGCGAAGAGTCTTTTTTTCCGAGTGTCTGATCGTCTGATTTATGATAACAATAACGGATAAAAGAACAGAAAAACAAGGAGAAAATAACAAAAACAAAATGAGAGAATTAACAACAATAGAATCAGCGTCGTGGTCCACCTCGTCCACCGCGGAATCCGCCGCCTCTGCCACCTCGGAAACCACCACGATCGCCGCCTCCGAATGAGCCTCTTCGTCCACGGAAGCCGCCTCCACCTTCGTCTCGTTCTCCACGGAATCCACCTCGACCCCCGAGTCCGCCACGATCTCCGGAACGTCCTCGGAATCCTCCGGATCCTCCACGATCCCCGCCTCGGAACCCTCCACGATCTCCACCTCGGAACCCTCCACGTCTCCCTCGGTATCCGCCGTCGTCTCCATCTCGTCCATTTCGGAATCCTCCACGGGAACCTCCTCGATCGCCAAAGCTGCCGCGTCTTCCTCGGAACCCACTTCCTCCATCTTCGTCTCGACTTCCACCGCGGAATCCACCTCTTCGACCACCTCGCCCGTCCTCGTATCTTCCTCTCTTCGCATCTCTTCCATCAGTTCCCCATTCCTCGTTGGCTCGCTTCAGCTCCCTCTCTCGATTCATCGCAATCTCCCTATCCTTCTCCTTCTGATTCTCGACCTCTTCGACTTGTCCCGTCGCCGCCGCCTGCCGTCTCGCCGCACTCTCTCGGATCGCTTTCACCTCAGCCTCTTCCGCATCCTGCTGTTCCTTCGCGTTTGTCAGTCTTCTGATGACTCGCTGCTCGCTCTCCTGCTCTCTTCGTTTCTTCATCTGCTTCTTCTTGTCCATATGAGCACGTAGCTTGATGAGCTCGTCCGGAGTCTTCGAGTGATGCTTGTGGTACAGAACTTCTCCCTCATCGATTCCCTCCTCGATCTTCGTCAGTTCCAGTGTCAACCTGGGTCCGATCTCGTGGAGCCGCACGTTGCTCTTCTGTCCGACACCACATCCGCGGCCCTCCGAAATCTCTTGCGGGAGGTCAACTTCCTGCTGGTCCCCCTCAAATTCAGAATCACTCAGCTGTCCGGGATTGAGGAAATAGTCGCTGATATCCTTGTAAGTGCTCAGATTCGGAATGCTCTTTCCCATCGTCTTTTCGGCTTGCATCAGCTTCTTTACAGACTTGTTCAGGCCCGAAGCAACGACTCGAATAGCGTAATGCCTCATTTCGATCTCGTCCGTCTCTTCGTTGTAGCTCACGACCAGGCAACGCTTCAGATTTCCCAGTTGGATCTGAAACATCGGTTCGTCGAGCTTCCTCGGATTCCTGAGCTTACCGTATCCACATTAATAGCGGGGAACATGTTTTGAATGAAAGTTTGAACGAGAGAAAGATGTTTTTTGGAGCCGTCTCCGAAACCGTTCATCACAACCAATGGAGACGATTTGAACAATTTATCGGTGGCCACGGGTCTTTTTTGACAGTTGACGACGTGGCGAGCGAGGGAATATTGCTTCACTGAAAAAGGAACGCGTTCAATTTGGATTCGATCATCAGACGGCACCTTTGAACGTCATTGTGGGTCCTTGCGAGAATCGCATCATTCTGAGCTGAAGAGAAGCGTCGGAGGCTGTCAGAACCATCATGTTGGTCACTCCGAGAACCGCTCCGTTCACAATAAAATCCTTGATGTTGTTGCGCTTCAGGATCTTCAGATTTTTCGCGGTATTCGGCTCGACAAGGTTTCGCAAATCGCTTTCGAGACCTTTCACGTACTTTCCGACGTCGCCACGATGAATCACAAGACAATGAGGTTGTCTAGAAACGGAAAATGTTAACTTGGTCGGAAACAAACGAAGTAATACCTTGCTAGCTCTTTCTCCTGGTTTTCTAAGAACTTTTGCTTCTGAATCTTTCTGACGAACTTTTCCTGGTGGTAAAGCGCATCCTTCTGGCTCTAAAATTGATTTTGATCGTTTCAGTTCATCGAATATGCATTTGGTTACCTTTGCGTCAACATTTCCTCGATTATGGGCTCCCGATTTTCTCTGCTTCTTTCCTCGCTTGAGCTTCATTTTATCACCTGAAAAACGAAATTGACGAATTTTAAATTTTCAAAACAACATAGAGAGCATGCGAAACAGAGGAAAGTCGAAGATATCGTGGAAAAAGAAGAAAAAAAGGAACAAAAAATTTTACGAAAACTTTCAGCAGTGCAACCTGACGTGACGGTGTTCGCGGACAAAGCACGACAGTTTACGACAGACTTCAAAAAAAACCCAGCGCCAGGTTCAAAATTCGAGTTTTGCTCCAAAAATGAACAAGTTTATTACCCGTACTAAGCCATTTACTTCAAGTCGAGCTTCTCAAAAAAGGCCTGCACCTGCAAACTCTGAAAATGCTGAAAATGCCGAAAATGTGACAGCAGCGCCAACTGTGACAGTAGGAGCAGTTGAAAAGACATTGAAAAAAGCAGAAGAACCGTCTGTCATGGAAAAATTGGTGAGTTTTCAAATCGAAATGCCGAAAAACGACAGAAATCGATATTCAGCACAAAGCGATTCGCGAGGAAGACGCCCGGTTCACCTTCGATTTGCTCTCCAAAAATCGGCCGTTCGACAATGCGATGAATGTAAAATTTTCAAAAACTGGCTGAAACTTGTGAAACCGGAAACGCATTCAGAAAACGATGACAAAGATCGAATTCGGCTCGTCGTACTCGGAGTCGTCTTCGGAATTCATGCTGCTTTCGGTGGACGAATCCGTCGTCGACGCCTTCCACGCCGGCCAATCTCTGACGATCCGCGGAGATTCGACGGACGACGCGTGCCTCTGCACGGATTCCGTCACGTTTCCGATCAAAATCATAGAGTCGGCGACGACGTGCCTCCTGATGCATCAGATGCTCGAGCCGCCCGTCTCGCCGACCGAGCCGTGTTTCGAAGTGAAAACAGTCGACGGAAAGTGTTTCGCGACCGGCGAATTGTGTCCGCCGGTCGACGTTTTGAATGTGGGTCGGCTGAAAGATTTGCTCCGCGAGCACGAATTACAATGGAATTGGAAGGACGCGAGCGACGAAAAGAAAGAGAATCTGAAGGGATATCGGCTCGAAGAGCTCCTCGATGTGGTGCAAATGAGCACGGGCGAGCTCAAAACTGCTCTGAACGACCTGCCGGTGATCAAGTTCCCGAACGGAAAATATCGATTCTTGTCGCACAAGTTCCGCGGTGAAATGCTCGGATTGATTGTGGAAATGCTCGACGATTCGGACAATGACGACGTCACTTTCGAGAAGGTTACAGGCTCCTCCCATTCACAAGTCTACAAATCGATTTCAGATGACGTTCGGAGCGCTTCGAGGGAATCTCCCGGAAAACGTGCCCGACGAGGCGATCGAGTGGTTCCTGACGGCCCGCTGTGACATTGATTCCTCTTCCACGGGCAAGTTCTCCTACGCGGACACCTTTTTCCGACTGCCAGAACGGAATCTCGTCCGCGATCTCGCCGTCGTGATCCTCTACAGCACCGAGAGGATGCCGTTCGACCAGTTTTCCGAGCTGCTCCAGAAGATTCTTCCGTTCGGATGCCACGTCGCAGAGTCCGTTTTCGAGGGAGTCGCCGACATTTCCGATGCCCCCTTCGGCCGCCTCATCTCGTATCTCGCTCCAGAAGATCTACCCGACACGACAAAGGAACGGATGGAATATTTGTTCGAGCGTCGGAAACTTTGGAGCATGGAACAACTCCGTCCCTATTTCGGAGACTTGTTCAAATCGAAAGTTGCATTCGACAAGTTCGTCGTTCAGAATTGCGACTACACGCTGTCAGATACAAATGAAATGCTCTATTGTGGAGTTCGCATGTGAAATGAACATTTTTACCTGATACCGAGTTTATTCAACTATTTGTCAGGACTTAATTGGTTGGGAGCCTTATTATTCTCAGAGAGCAGAAAGCGAAAATTCAAGATGGAAAGTGATAGTAATCTCATTGTGACAGAGATATAGATGCGCAAAGGTGGAAAAGAAAGGGTGGGAAGAAAGGAAAAATGGGGAATAGAGAAATGAGAATAAAACAAAAGAGGATTGTGCACATGGGACAAGAATGCGTTGGGTATTGGCAATAGAGATTATTCGAAAGAGAGAAGATAGGGAAAGGGGAAAAATGAAGCGAGAACGGACGAACGATAGCTAGGGGGCTGCACGTTCAACGGCTGGAATCGGTCTAGAAAATGTTTGGAATTAGCTATTGACGAGACACATATGATAGTGCAACTTGAGTATTATGAAATGGTTGGTTCTATGATAGTATTGTGCATGCTATATTAACTGTCATCGGGGGACGTATGAAGTATTTCTCAAGGCTCGAATGACAAAAAGAAACATCAGTTGGTGGGAGATTACGGGAGCGGAAGAGATTGGGAGACAGCGGTGAGATCACATAATAGCAACCATGTACTTCGCACCTAACTCGCAATCATCTGATAATGGATGGCAGCGAGCTGTTCATAATTATGAGAAAACATAATCAGAAGACACCCGCAACTAGAACTAAAATAACGGTAGAAAATGTAGGTTACAGGAGAAACGAGGTGGTTGGATGCATTAGGAAAAGAAGTCAACGGGCGGAGTTAATATACACACAATATCACGAATCAACAACGGGGGCAGCACTATGTAAACGGGTTCCAACAAAGCCGACAAACAACCGATACAAAGAAAAATAGAATTTTGCCGTAAGTGGTCCATGCGGAATGCGCGCTTCGGATGCCATCCAGCGGCCTTTTGCAAGTATTACTACATACACATTCCGGGAAGATCGCTACGATAAAACTGCGTTGCTTCTTTCAGTCAGATATCTAGAGCTCCGAAAGAAGCAAAACAATGGTACAATTTGCCAGGCAACAACATTTTGAGACGACGAAGGGGAGAATAACTAGAGATACAATCAATTTCAAACACCCTAAACGCATAGATCCATTAAATTGATTATCACTTAAAGCTCTGAGAAGAAGATAATTAAGAATAAAACACAATTACAAAAGAGAATAATGGACTGAAGGAAAAGATAGAGAACGGAAACTTTCCGTCGGAAAGAAACGAAGATAGCTGAAGGAGGGTAGAAAAAAGTGGATAATATAGGTGGGTCCGAACGAGTTGTATAGGTAAAAGGAAGGGGGGAAAGCATGCCTACTAAATAGAAGAAACGGCATAAGATGCCAAATGATGTATAATGCGCAACTATTCTGTAGGTGGTTACAAAAAAAACTTTTTGAATTCCGGATCTCCGTTTGAAACATTAAGCGAACTATTTAGGCGCGGGGAGCTTGCCAGTGGTCGATTGGCGCTTGCGAACCGCTGTTGTAGAAGTTACCGCCACCCTGACGGTTCTGGTTGAAACCGTTGTTGAAGCCTCCTAAAACAGGAAATTTACTAAAGGTTACTTTAATGATTACTAACCTCGTCTTGGTCCTCCGAATCCACCGCTGCCACCACCGCCGCCAGACGACGACGACGAGATCGAGCCGTGGGCTCCGAATCCACCATTCGTAAACGGACGACGCGGAGCTCCTCCTGCGGATCCTCCTCCGAAAGATCCACCGAATCCGTTTCCGAATCCAGTAGACTGGCCACCGGAGTAAGAGTTGAAGTTTCTGGAACTATTTTTGGGTTATGAACGATTAGTCGGAAATCTAATTTATTACCCTCCGTAGGATCCACCTCCACCTCCGCCGCCTCCAGCGCGACGGTAATCGACTCCTCCGAAGCGGCGGCCGTTTCCTCGAGATCCACCGCCCCCGATGCGTCCCTCAGCGGCGACTTGATGAAGCCAGTCTGGCACTTCCTGGTTAGCCTCCTGAATCAACGACTTCAAGTCGCGTCCAATTCCGCGGTTCTTGTCATTGAAGAAGCTGGTGGCAATTCCGAGATTACCGCATCTTCCTGTTCTTCCGATACGATGAACATACTCGTCCGAATCTCCAGGAAGATCGTAATTGACGACGTGGCGGACATTCGGAATATCCAAGCCACGAGCAGCGACGGCGGTGGCGACGAGGATTGGGAACTGTCCGGAACGGAACATCTCCAAGTTTCTCTCTCGTTCGATTTGCTTCAAATCTCCGTGAATCGAAACAGAGCGAATTTGTTGACGGTTGAGGAAGTAAGCAAGATCATTGGCTCCGCGCTTCGTTTCAACAAACACTAGAACCAGATTGCTCGGATCTTCGTTCATCAGAATGTCCATCAGGTTCGTTCTCTTGTCCATATCGTTGACCCAGAGAAGACGTTGCTCAATATTCTCGGAAGTGGATCCGACGCGACCGACAGCCAGGAAGACGTAGTCCTCCTTCAAGAAATCCTTGGCCAGCAGCTGAATCTCCTTCGGGAAGGTAGCACTAAACATTGCAGTGGTACGAGCGGTCTTTGGTGGCATTCCTCCTCCGACAATCTTGCGAATTTGCGGCTCGAATCCCATGTCCAGCATGCGATCGGCTTCGTCGAGAACGAGATAACGGCATCCAGAGAGCCCGATGAAACCTTGGTCGATGATGTCAATGAGACGTCCTGGTGTGGCGATGAGAATATGCGCTCCACTACGGAGACGGTTGACCTGGTCACGGTAGTTCTCGCGTCCTCCGTACAGAATGGCAGTCTGGAGGTTGGTCTTGTAGCTAAACTTGGCAGCCTCCTTGTGGATCTGGATGGCCAATTCACGAGTCGGCGATAGAACCAAAGCAGATGGGTAATAGGTGCGACGACCGTTTTGATACGTTGGCGGCTTGATCATATCCTGTCCACCAGCCATGATGTGCTGGATGATCGGAAGGAGAAACGCAGCCGTCTTTCCAGAACCGGTCTGGGCACAAGACATCAGATCACGGTTGGCCAGCAACGTCGGGATCGAATGCTTCTGCACCGGAGTCGGTTTTGTGTAGCCACTTCGAGACACGTTCTCCATGACCGCCGGACCGAAAGACGCGTCGGTGAACGCCTCGATGGCAGCTGGAGCCGAATCACCGCTCACTTCGACCGGAATGTTCTCGTACTTGTCGAAGTTGATACCGCTGTTTGTGCGATGGAACAAGTTGCTGAAATAGAATATTTTCAATGGTCAAAAGTGATATCAAGCTCTCACCTTTCGGTGTACTCGGCACTCGCTCCTCCCCATGTATTGGTTTCGCCGCCGCTGTAAGGCCTATCAATAATTGAAGAGGCTCGCTCATTCTACTTACTTGTTGTTGTAGGCGCTGCCACTATCAGCGTACTGGTTGTATCCGCTTGATCTGCAAATCAAATTGATTGAAAGCTGGTAGAACAATGATACTTTAGTACGAACATAGGAAAAGGAAGAACAAGCATATGGTTAGAAGGCAACACAATCACCAACACACTATACACCTGTTCTCACCCATTCTCGTCGAAGTTTTCGAAGGTTTCAGGATAGCCACCCCATTGTTGCTGCTGCGGCGCTGGGAAATAAGGAGAAGGCATGAATCCGGCCTGTTGAGCAGCCATCATCTGCGCAACTCCGGGCGGAACCACATTCGGTTGAATCGCATACCCGTGAGATTGACTTCCGCCGTAGCCGCCTCCGTAAAAGCTGCCGCCGCCCGAAGCCATGTTGTTTGGTTGTTGAGAGGAGTACGAGGAGGACCAGCTGGAAACAGGATGTGGCTTACAACTGAAGATGGCCAAAAAGTACTTACCCCTGCCCTTGTTGTTGATTTTGGTTCGCGTAGTATTGTGTGTTCATAGTTGTTGTTTAGATACGACTATTTTCAAACGGAAACCCGGAATTCGAAGAAAATCGGCCAATCTAAACCGATTTTGTACCCAGTTTTTGTTGAGAAAACGGAACGTTATCTGGAAAAAGTTGAATAAAATTAGGGGAGAGAGGGATAAGAAAGAGTTAAAGAAATGTATCACGAATCCACACGGTTATAGAAATATATTTCCTGTAAGAAAAGTGTAAAGTTTGCGAAGACCCTTTTTCAAAAATCGATATCTGCGGCAAACCACATCGTGCGAAACAAGATACTAAGCTTTTCTGCTCTCCGAAATGTGTCGAACAATTCTCGCGGAGGAAGACTATTGAGAAAATGATGACAATTGAGAAAATCGACCGGAAAGTCGGGCGAAAAGCAGAAGAAGAGCGAGAGAGGGCGCCTCGCCAAGTTGTGACAGAGAGACGCTTTTCCACCCGAGACCCAGCGAGCGTCGAAAATCTGTGCGCCTTTGAGTGGGGAATGTTGTTGCGTGTTTTAGAGGAAGACGCACTAAGACGCAACAGTTTCTCTAGAAATTCGTGCGAATTTGTTGAGCATCTGATTTTCAAGTGAACAAAAAAGTTTAGAATTGAGGAGAAAACTCAAATTGTTAATTTTTTTTAAATAAAAAAACAACAGAACTTGGAAACCGAACACAAGGAAAACCTGGAAGACTTCGTTTTAAGATGCAAAAACCTTCAGTCTAAAGGTCTCCATAACTTACGGAGACCGCCTAGAATAACAAGGCACTTTAACAAGGTGATTAAAAAAGACAAGTGCCGCCCTTCTATTATAAATGGGGTTCACTGCGTACGAAATGCCGCAAAGGGGCAACGGAATTCCGTAAAGTCGTTGAATGTTCAGCTAAATACGTGAGACAGGTGTTCGACCCCGCCATTATCCACGTCTCACGGCGCCACGTCATCGCGCCTATAAAAGGGCGGCTCGGAGCGGATCTCGGCACAAACCAGCGTTCTCTTCTCCGGAACCAGCTGCTTGCCATCCACAATGACCGCGTCTCCCGAAGTCCAGAAGGCCATCGAAGATGTGAGTTCTCTCTTTTTCCGCCCGAACCGCCCGTCTTCCGCAGGTCTACACGAAGCTTCAAGGCGCTTCGGACTGCACGTCGCTTCTCAAAAAGCATCTGACGAAGGACGTCGTCGCCAAGAACAAGTCGAAAAAGACGCGTCTCGGAGCCACTCTTCTCGACGTCATCCAGTCGGGAGGCGAGAATCTCGACTCGGGCGTCGGTGTCTACGCTCCCGATGCGGAGAGCTACACGCTCTTCGCCGACCTCTTCAATCCTGTCATCGAGGAGTATCACAACGGATTCAAGGCCACGGATACGCAGCCCGCGATGGATCTGGGAGAGAAAAACGTGAATTTGCACTTTCTCCAATCAGAAAAATATCAACTCTTGGATTCTCAGGTGGCCGAGCTCACCGACCTCGATCCGGAGGGCAAGTTCATCGTCTCGACGCGCATCCGATGCGGACGTTCTCTCCAGGGCTACCCGTTCAATCCGTGCCTCTCGGAGGTGAACTACAAGAACATGGAGGGACGCATGAAGGAGATCTTCAGTGGGCTGACTGATCCGGAGCTGAAGGGAACCTACTATCCGCTCGCCGGAATGGACGACAAGACGAAAGAGAAGCTGATCGCCGATCACTTCCTCTTCAAGGAGGGCGACCGATTCTTGAAGGCGGCCAACGCGAACCGCTTCTGGCCAAACGGAAGAGGCATCTTCCACAACGAGAAGAAGACTTTCCTCGTGTGGGTCAACGAGGAGGACCACCTCCGCATCATCTCGATGCAGAACGGCGGAAACGTCGGCGAAGTGCTCGGCCGTCTCATCAAGGGACTGAACCTCGTCGCCGCGAAGGCGCCGTTCGCTCGTCATCCACGTCTCGGATGGCTCACCTTCTGCCCGACGAACCTTGGAACCACCGTCCGCGCTTCGGTCCACATCAAACTTCCGAAGATTTCGGCGAAGGAGGACTTCAAAAAGATTTGCTCCGAGATGAAGCTTCAGATTCGTGGAATCCACGGAGAGCACTCGGAGTCGAAGGAGGGCATCTACGACATCTCGAACAAGCAGCGTCTCGGTCTCACCGAGTACCAGGCCGTCCGTCAGATGTACGACGGAGTCAAGAAGCTCATTGAACTCGAGAAGGCCGCCGCCTAATCAATCTATACCTGAAAGAAGACGCATAAATCTCTCACAAGTATTGGACATTTTTCATTGACTGAACAGCCCAAAACTTTTTGAGCTCAAACGAACCGAAAGATATGAAAATGTCTCGTAACAGACAAGCAAAACTAGTGGAAACAAAATAGGGAACTGGGGAGGATTGAAGATGCTGTAGAAATAACGGGGGAGATTGGGGTTTGAATGAAAACAGAAGAGGAATGGGTAGGAATATAGGTCCGACAGTCGGTTTGTCAAGGATCAAGACGAAGGAGGCGGTATAAATATATCATTAGCTTGAACCTGATTGGGAAGACATTTTCTGAGCGATAACAGATGGTGAGGTTGTTGCGGTAATTCAGAAACGGCCAGTATCCTGCTGAAAAAGAGCAACTGTTTCTCTTCCTATTTTTCCAGTGAGACATACCTTATACTTTGCCGTTTGTATTATTAGTTTGTCGCGAACCCACTCTTTATCCGTGCACCAGAAAGTGTTCGGATCATCGATTATGAGAATTCCGCGGAATTCGAGACGTGTGGAAGAGCGGAAGGCGGGTGCGGTGACAATCTGAATGAGTCGAGATTACAGGAAAACGAAGAATATATGTACCTGGTACTGCCGATTCTCCTGAATATCACCCTTCAGATTCTCGGCAAGACGTGCCTTCAGAGAGACGATCAAGCCGAGAGCCGCCGACGAGAATATCAGATCGTCGCCTTCGCGCTCTCTGTAGATCATGTCCTCGACGAGGAAGACGTCCTCCGGAAACATCCGCTTCTTTTCCTCCAGGTTGGTCAGCGCAACAACGTTCAACACGACAAATCTGTTCCGTTCGTAGTTCGCCTGAACCGACACCACGTCGAGTTGCTTGTCCCAAATCGGCTGCTTTTTCATCGAAGTGCGTGCCGCGCCGGAAGCGATGCTGAGAACGCCCATCGAGTCATTCCAGCAAATCCAACGACCTTCCGTCATCGTCCTACTTTGGTTTTTGCTGACTGCGTGTCCGAGGAGTGCGTACCCTCTGAGAACGATCCGATCTTCCGAGGGAAACTTGGCCGAGACCAGACTTTTCGGATGCGGGCCAAACGAAATCTGGAATGAACGAATGATGTTTGAAGATGCAGGAAAAAGACATACTCCTCTGTAGACTCCTTCTCTGACGACCATGAACCACACATAGTCGTGATTTCCTCGATCCGCTCGATCCGGCATGTAGATCTGGCCGACTCTGGACGAGTAGACCTTGAGTTGGTTCGCTATCTGGCTGTCTTTCTGAAGCACTCCTTCCGTTATGAACGGATAAGCCTCCTTGAACTTCTGACGCGGAGACCCGAAGTACCTGAAAGGAACCAACAAACTTCTAGAGAATCCGTTTTAATTCGACTAACAGTGCTTCTCCAAGTGCAACTATTTCCACCTCGCTCATTCTGTCGCACGAACTCGGCGTGAGCGTCGCCAGGTCCGAAGCGACCGCCTGCATTCTCGCATTAAGAGCCAGCTGCTCCGGAGAAAGTTCCTCCGTGCTGTTAGAGAGAGTCGATCGTGGCATCTGCGGTGGAGTGGGTCCACGACGAACTGGCTCAGGAGCGACTCTTCGGGTCGGGAGGATGTTGTCGGCGGCAAACGTCGAGTTATGAAGATCCCACGTGTCGGAGGTGATATCAATAGTTACTTCCGGCAGATTCTGGATGGTACGGAAAAGTTGATTAGTCGATTGGAAGCCTCTCTGAGCGGGCGGGGCCACAGATGCAGCTGGTATCATCGGCAACGACGCCGGGGCAACTTGATTATTGTTCATTGGCGGCTGCGGAGGTAAGTTGGTGTTCTGAACGATCCGTTGCGGAGGAAGAACTCGCTGATTGGTTGGTTGCACCGCTGTCTGCTGCGCTTGGACTGGCGGCGTCGGATTTGTCCTGTTCTGTCCGATATGCAGCGGCAGTGCGTTCGCCGACGTTGTCGTCTTCAGTGTATTTCTCAATAATCCATGAGACAGCGGTCTCATTGTGCTTATTGATGACGTTGGATGCTGCGGCGGCGGCGGCGGTGGCTGCTGCTGCGGTGGTGGAAGCGGTGTCGTTCTTGCTGACGGCGGATTGTTCGTGTGACGAGTAAGATTGGCGAACATTGGCGGGAAATCTTGTCGAGGAGTGACAGTTTCATTCCGAGCACTTTCAAAATGACTAGATGACGCTACAATCGGCTCAGTCGCGTCGAGAAAGCATTCGCTAGCCGGAGCTCGTCGACCGTCTTCAACGGAGTCCTCGATCCACGTAGTTTGATCTTTTAGTGGCGCGCTCGGAGAGGGAAGTTGCAAAGAGTGCGTAGCGAACGGAACCAAGCCGACCCTCTCTTCCAGCTGCGGAGTCACGGCGTCTCCGTCGCAGAATGGCTCGATGAAGTTGCGAGTTCTACTCCCTTGCATCTCTCTATGCTGGGTCTGATGCTGCGGCTGTCTCTGGATTTGGGCGACAGTGGGACCGGGTGGCGGAGATCGAGGAGGCGGCGGTGTCTGATACGGAGGTAGCCAGCCTGTCCCAATCGGTCGCGGATACATTGTGGCTAGAACATTCTGAAAAAAAAGCTGCCTTCAAATCCAGCCTTGTTCTAAAAACAAACCGCCGGCGGCCTTCGATTCGCTGCGAAATCGGTGCTTTGACGAACAGTTGGCGGAGCATTTCTCCGGTTTCGCTGAGGAGCTGCACTCGGAGCCAACACGTGGCGCGTGCTTGTAGTCGACCTTGTCCGGGAAACAGGTCTCTGCGAACGAGGAACGACTGGCGACGGAGTTTGAGGAATCGGAGAAGGCGGTCGTTCGACGACTGACGGTGGGCGATACATTGGCGTAGATGGTCTCCTGACAGCTGGTGGTGAAGCTACCTGAGCCTCGACTTGCGCAGCATTCTCCACTTCAGTGGGTTCTAGAACTGTTGTCTCCGGAAGTCTTCCGATGAGCTGCTCAGCGATACTTTGTATCAGTCTCTGACGTTCCACCGGATCTTCTGGCTCTTGGTTCACTTCTCCATCAAGTTGAGGGGCCTCAGTAGTCTGAAAAACGAGACAAGTATCAATCAGACGAAAACGGAATACCGTTTGTCTCGACTGGTCTCGGTTGGATGATCTTTGAAGTACAGAAGAGTTGTTCGGAGAGGTGAAAGAGACCGACGAAGAGCTGATGTGAAGACTAACTTGTTCACTGAAAACACAAACTCATTTTGTTTCTTAGAAAATCAAGAACATTGGGAGAAAAGCTGCGGAATCGGCTTTTACATTCTTTTTCTCGAAAAGATTTCTGGTTTGCGACGACACTGGCTTAACACTCGAACGCATTCGCTCGGGAACAGCTGCTCTCGGGCGTTCTGAAAAAAACTTCAAGGTTTCTCCCAACTGAAAACTATTTTTTTAATTTCAAAAATTTTCACCTGTCGCCTGAATTTTCTCGGCGTAGACGTTCGCATGAGAAGTGATCCAATTGTTGACAGACGCCAAATATTCGTCTTCGGAATCAGCCATTTTTGAAGCAAAAAGTCGAGTTCTGACCCGAAAAAGGCAAGATTCCTAAATAAATAGCTCGATCACGATCGATCGCGATATTTTGAAGCGAACGGTGTTTGCGGAGCAATGCAGAAAACACAATCCACCGTAATCTTAGTAAAAATGTTTTTTCTGAATTCAAACAAGTTTTGCATTTTGCGCAAAGCCATGCACAGCTGCTCAAAACCGCTTTGAAAATGAAATCCACAACTTTCTAAAACCCTCAAAAGATCTATACGATTTCTCAGTTCGAAACTGAGAAATATCTCAATTTCTTTCAAATTTCCATCGCAACGGAGACGAGAACGATAGAAGTGGCTTGGAACTTGTAGAAACGAGATAAAGTGAACGAACTTCATTATTCGGAGGTAGTGTGAGAAAAAAGAAAAATACTCGTAAAAAGGGTCAATAGAGAATAGGGAATGGCTTTTGAGGCGGTTGGCTTCACAATATGTACAAAAACCAGAGAGAGAGAGAGAGAGAGAGAGAAAAAAATAAAGAGAGGGAGAATCTGAACAGATTTCGGGAAAGAAACAAGAGGGAGAGAGAGAAAGAGAGAGGTTCATTAGAACAGCAAGTAGATATGAGAACAGCTAGGTGGAACATCGGGCAAGTTCAAAAAACAACGACTGGGTTCAGAAGACGTTCAGACGATTGTGACAAGCATTTGCTTCGGATTCGGTTTTTCGACTTTCATCTCGGCGACAGTGACACTACTTCGATTCTGGAAATGAAATTCTATACAGCGTCTTCGTGAGCATTGTGTTACTTTGAACGGTGACTTCTGATAGTTATAGGGTGTAACGATGGCAGATGACTTGGTTGTGGGAGTAGTCGTGCCATCAGACGACGTCTTCTTTTTCTGACAAAGTGCGTTCATATAGATGGTTCGTTTCTCCTGCTCTTCGGCTTCCACGACGGCTGCGTTCGCGTAGATCGTCTCGTCGCCGTGACTCGTCGTCTGATTCTCGATCGACTCTTCCGGATAGTGTTTGTCTTTGAGGAGTGTCGGTTTCGGAGGAAGGCGCGGGCGATTCGAGGCGGCTGGTGGTGGAGGACGCTTCTGCAAAATTGAAGAGGTTTCTCGTATACTGTTAACGAGATCTACCTTATCAACGAGAGATCCGTTGGTCCTCGGCACTGGCAGCCTGCTTTTCCCGTTGATCGCCACTCGCGTCGCTCTTTTCGCTCCCCCTGCTTGAATCGAAGTAGTGGATCCTTTGGGTGTCGACGTGGCAAGAGCTTTCGAATCTCGCGACGTTGTTGTCGTCTCGCCTCTCGGCAGCGACGAGCCACTTGAGATCATCGAACAATCGATCGTAAGATGCGGATCGATGCCTTCGTCGAACTGAGTCGCATCCGGATCTTCTTCCTCGTCTCCTTCATACTCGGTGTAATTCGTGTAGTCATAGTCGTCATCATCGTAGTCACAATCTATCGGAATCGAAGTATCCACGTCGTCCTCGTCGATTCGCATCGTGTGCGGCACCGAGCAGGAAGTGTTGTCCGGATCCCCGTCTTCTCCGTTCAGTCCGAAACTGTCCTCGCTGCTTGCCTGACTCTCCAACGACTCCATTCGTTGCATCGTGTTTGAGCCCGTCTTTCTTGTCCCGTTCACGCCGTGCTGATCGCTGGGCTCATGCGATGCGATGAATGCGTCGCGGCGATCGGCTTTCTCGTTTTTTGAATGGCTTCTTCGGTGTTCCGTCGGCTCGAGAAACTGCCCGGAAGCGGCAGTTGCGGCGGCGGCTCTCGGGGACAGAACGCGACTTCTCGGCATCTCCGACATGATCGACTCCATCAGAAGACGATCCGCATCTGAAGATCTGTTCGAGTGCGAGCGATTCCAAGGTGAGGATGTCTTCTGAAGCGGCGGCGAGAAAAATCCATTCAATCTCGGCGAAACCTTCAGTTGCTGTTTCGGAGTAGAAGACGACGTCGGCATCTCGGACTGTATCGATATCGTTAGCAGATCCTCATCCCCTCCTCCAACGATCGCATAGTCTCCCTCTTCCTCTTCGAAAGAAGACGGTCCCGGCACCGGAAGCACGTCGTCTGGACTATCCAGCTCTTCTGGAGGTGATGACGTCTTCTGTTGTTTTGAGGAAGTTGTCGGATTCAAAAGAGCGTACGTCGGGGTGATCAGGTTATCAATAGGCATCGTCGCGGCTCCTTCGCTGCTTTTCGTCATAGTGTTCGCCGATCCGCTACTGTAGTGGGTGGTGTTCTGGGCAGAAGAAACTGTCGCCGAATGCTGAACTTGTTGCTGCTGATTCTGCTGAGGCTCCTGGTTGTCGGCTCCATAGAACACTTGAGCGCACATCGTCGGCGACGCTGGAATATCCGAGAATGAGACGGGCGACAGCGCTCGGGAGCTGTTGGCGGCCGTGTCAAGAGTGGAATTCCATCCTCCGGTGGTCATGACGCTTCCCGGATTCAAAGATCCGAGACTCCGTTCGCTGTTCGATCGGGTTCCCATGACGGTGGTCGTTGGAATGTCGAGATCTTCGAGAGGTTCGACTGGCTGTTGCTGTGCAGCCATTTGCTGATGCTGATGGAATTGCTGCTGTTGCTGCTGCATGTACATTATCTGCTGCTCCAAGTGCTGCTTCTGCTGATCATCGGGATTCTGCTGCTGTTGGAATGGATGGTTGAACATCATTTGCGAATTGTAGGACTGCGCCATCACTGGGTATCCGCCGTTCTGCTGCATGGCAAAGTGTCGAGGAAGACTGGAGGACCTCTGATCCTGAGGGAGCTGAATCTGCATCTGCTGCATGTGGTGCTGCTGCGGATGAATGTATCTTCCCGGAGATGCTCGAGTCGCCCGGAGCGAAAGAAGACGTGGCGACGAAGGGTATCCGTGGTGAGAGGACGTCTGCATCTGCTCCATTCCCACTGACATCGACATCTCCGCTCCGTATCTCGAGTGAACTCCCGGCTGATTCAAAGTGTTCAGCACTGCTTTGACAGCCGTCCGAATGTCGTCTCGGTTCGAGTTTCGTAGCACGTTGAGCTGCTGAACAGCGGCTCCGTCCTGCCGAATCATCTGCTGCATATGCGGATCTTTGGCGATCAGATTGGCAATTGCGCCGAGTGTATTCGTGACGCAAGTGAACGAAGTGCTCTTCAGAAGCGTCAACATTCGTGAGATCAGAGGGCGTCGCAGGTCCAGATGAGTTGTATTCGTCGACAGATACTGCGACACGTACTTCAGAATCCCCGTCGCCGAATCTACGAGAGACACGAACTGAGCGTCCGGGGACAGCAGCTTCGAGAGCACTTCCAGACAATGCGGCGTGTCACAGATGGTCCGTTTGTTCTCCACCGAGTGTCCTGCGAGGTTCCACAGCGCCGACAGGATCGCCGTCACATCTGAATCGTGGCTAACTGCGTGGACGGCAGCCCGTGCGAGCGCCTCGACAGTCGGCTGAAGAGCCACGCTCATTCCCGAATCGGCGTTCCAGGAGAGATTCCGGATGAGTCCTGCGTAGACTTGCGTGATGTTCGGCGACTCGAGAATGATCCGGACGACGCATGAGATGAATCCGTCGTAGGAGCATAGTCTCCGTTTCGAATGAATTTGGCCGAACGTGAGATTCGTGAGCGCGTTGGCGATCAGCTTCCGATTGCTGCGATGGTGACCGGCGTTGCTGTTCTGCGGGATCCCGAAGACGTGCACTTCCAGAATCAGAACTTCTGCGAGCGCCTCGACGACACCGAGCACTGTGCCCACATTCCGATAAGACTCTTCAAAAGACCGAGTGACAATCGTGAGAAGAGCTCTATTGAGTCTCCGGAAATAGGAAGCGGGTGGAGAAGTGGGCTTCCTCCGCAGATAATAGACTTGTTCTCGGAGACAATTCGATGCAGGCAGCGCATTTATGAGCCGTCGCCTTCTAAAATCAATCGATAAGATGACAAGAGGGATTGGTCGTTACCTTTGATCATCGGGTTCTCTTGTTATAGTCGTATAGATCTTTTCATGAAGGTCTCGCAGCTCGTCGTCATCTTCATCCGTCGGAACGAGGTATCGGTTCTGTTCGAGATGAAGTTCCGAAAGGAGCTCTGTTATTCCGTCATTCGCCTCAATATCCTGCAAAGCAGCGAAGATGAGTAAGATCGAGCGAGGAAGAGCTTGATCGATTCAGTCCGATTCACTCTATCAACTTCTGCTTACCATCTCTTGGAGAAACCGAGAGCTTTGATCCTCATCATCTTCCGCATCACTAGTATCGTGCTGGTTGGATCTTCTCGACGATCCCGCCCTCGATTGCGTGTACAAGTTCCTAATGCTCTGGTGTATCGTCGTGCCTTCGTCATCACTACTGCTGGAACTCATCTGAAAGAAACCATCCCTTGTTGAACAATTCAATTTCAGAAGTAGTCCATATGGTGAGTTCATTATTTTTCCGAGACGTCACGAGGCCATAAAAACGCGCAGCAGCATTCAAAAGTCTCCCTTCAAAAAAAAGGCGTTGAAGACGTTGGAGAAGGAGAAGTCAATCGGTTCGACCTTCAGAATGCCACACGGTGCGCCCGAATGCAAATACGATAACTATACGGCGCCGCGGCGCAGTACACTGTGTGTTTGTGTGTTCCGCGGTTCCTAAACCGGCGGGCGCCTCCTCGAAAGGGGAAAGAAAAGGTTTGCAGCAGCAGAATGAGAATACAGAGAAGAGGAGAAAACTGACGGAACGAGGGGAGGGGAGGGGTCGGAACGGGAGATGAAGGAGGAGATGTTGCGAGGTGGAGACACAAGAATAGTTCAGTCGGTTCTTCATCGTATTCACCTCGAGGTATATTCTCTACCGATGGCAACTTCTACCCCTCCAATGAGTGGATCTTCGAGTCCTTCTACTTCTATCGTGATAACTGTTGACGAAAGTGATTTGGAGCGGAGGCTGCTCCATGGCTACAAAGAGGAAGTGAAAATGTGTGACGAGAATGGACAAAGTACTCAACACATTGGTGAGTGAGAATGAAATCTCTTTGGGATTCAAATTTGGCGGGCCGACAGAGTGGAGAGAGTGTGAGAGAAAGAGGGAGACCGCAGCAATTTGGATGCAATGACCGATTTGTGGGGGGACGGTTGCGCGTGAGGAGACACACTTGTCAAGAGGCCTTTCTCTCCGTATCCCACACAAACATTGCATGGTCCGAGAGCATTCCCCGGGCAATTATGGACGAGGTGTGCAAGAAGTGAGAATTCTATTCAGGCGACGAATGGATGAGACGCGAGATACGCAAGATCTGCGGGTTCGACGTCTCTGATCGATGGATCAAGCTGTTCCGGAGGAAGTTCAATATTCGGTGTGCAGTGACCTACATTCAGATGGGGATTTTCTGATTTTGCAGATACTTCAGCGGTCGTCGTCACACGGACAAGCCGAACAAGTTGACACCGCTGGCGGCGTTGGACACGACAAAGGTGAAGACGTCCAACTTTTTGAAGGGTCAGTCGGCAGTGATTGATTGTCACAGGGAACACGATCTCTCTTCAGAACGACGAGTGTTGCGGACGTCTCGGAAAGAGTACTCCGACGTGGACTCGCGGGTCAACGAGGAGATCGTTCGGAGACAAGCGAAAGGCGAACGGCTCACGAATCCATGGGTCCGAGAGTACGCTCAGTTCATCGCTTCGCAACTGTACCCGCAAACCACCGAGATCCAGCAATTCTTCGACGCCAACTGGCTCTACCGCTTCAAACGACGGTATTGTGTCGAGCTGAAGCCACGTGGCGCCGAAGAAATTGTGAGTAGACCTACAGTAGGAAACGACGAATCACCGCCGATGATGATGACGATGCATCCGGACTATCAGCAGATGCTCCAGTTCCATCGCTACTTCAACTTTGTTAGCCAAAATGGTTCTGAAGACGTTCGAGGAGGAGAAGAAGGAGCAGAACCAACGAGGACGACTAATTAGATGTCGAAACACGCTGGTTCTGTGTGACTCATCGCTCTCGGTGCCTTTCGAATAAAACATTTTCACTCAAAATGTCAAACTGGCGGAGCATCGTACTGACCACGTCAGTTAAGAAAGAAAAGCAGAAAGAAAACATCCAAAAAGCGATAAAGACCAATAGAGATATAATGGGGATCGGAACGAAGGCATGAAGAGGCGGGGAATCCGAAACAAGAACCAGTACACTGAAGGAGCTTTTTGCTTCGCATCAAACGCGAATGCCGCCTCCGAAGGCTTTCGGTTCTCTTTGGCTGCAGTAAAAGAAGGAATAGAGACATATAAATTGTGTGCGCGCGCCCCCACAGAGGCGGGTCGCGCATCAAAATGACATTAGAGAAGAAGAAGAAGAAGCCGATGGAAGCTGAGAAGAAGAGGAAGAAGGAATTATGTAAATCGGAGGGGAACACTCTCCGTTTCCGAGGGCCTCGCAGCCAATGAGCTCATCTTCTTTCGAAATCTTTCAAATTGGATGGGCTCTTCTTTCTCTTCTTCTTCTTCGAAATGCACATGTTGACCGGGTGGAGAGCACGCGCGCGCACATGTTTTTAGAGCCGCCTGGGCTCTTCGCTGTCCCGTTTATTGGCCCCTCTTAAGTATTAATTGGCATAGCACACGAACCGAAGAGGCCTGTGACCCGGCTGGTTTTATGGACCGGTCGATAAGAAAACGGGCCGAATTTACGACGAAGATGGGGGCGAGTGTCGCTTTCTGTGGGACTCTCTAAAACGTGGGTACAAGATGGATGTTGTGGTGAGGGCTCGCGGAGCACAGAGCAGAAGGCAAACCGACGCCACTTCATCATCAAAAGAGAACCCGCGGCAGAAAAGAGACAGAAAGCACCCGGCGGACAACAAAACTAGTTTGTTTCTTTTCGAGTATAATCTCGTTCTCACATCTCCCTTTCGGCTCTTCTCAAGTCAATGACCGATTTTATGTTTTCGGGGAATTGGGGAATTCCTCGTTTTCTGGGGGAAAAAAAGTTGCGAAAAAACGACCGGACATGGGCTTTCTCGCCGTTTGCTACATCAGAATATTACCCGAAAAGGAGGGTATGTGCGTATCGGATTGCACTAATCCAAACACGACACCGGAAGGAAACGGAAAGAAAAGGAAGACAACGGACGGTGCGACTACCGAACGGGGCGAGGGGCCGAGGAGGTCTCTCGGTGGTCCTCTGTGTGCACTCGGCGGTCTCGCATCAAAGGCGCGTTGTAGGTATGCGTCTCGCACATGTCGCGACAGAATTCAGGTGAGAACCAATGAAACTTTGAGCAGAACTGGTTCAGAAATTAACTGAAACTATTCGAACATGGAGAAAATCACACACCTCATATACTATACTTGCAAACTACCGGTAAGATTTTCAGTGTTTTCCTTATTCTTATGTTTCTCTTTCTAATCCCGCGTCTAATTAGTGATGAGAGATCTTGTCGGCGGTACCTGTGACCCGACGAAGAAATTCGAATCCCCGCTAATCCTTTCTTCCCTTCTGTCGAGACTAATAAATTATTAATGTAAAAAGAGCATGAATAAGGAATTTGGATAGCTGCCGCGTTGTGTGCCTGTTGCGTACGAAGAATACGATTCGGAAAATGGGAAGAAGGAGCGGTCAAGAAAAGACAAAAGACGTCTTCTTCTCCGTCCACGCAACACACTCATCTGTTTCTCTGCGTCTCTTCTCTCTCACTCGACAAGTTTTTTAAAGGAAGATGTGAACTCTTTCGGAAGAATTCGATGAGAAAACATGAAGAAAAGGGGGAGAAAGGCGTTTGAAGAGGGAATGGTTTGGGTGTGAATGACAACAAACAGTACCCCCCTCCATCTGCTCGCTGCGTGCCATCTGGCGGGCGGAACGGTGTGCGGAAGGGCTTTCCGCGCGGATCGCACGCAATTAGATAACCATTTTCGGTTTTTTTTTGTGTCGAGGAATCTTTGATTGGTTAACTTCCTTTTCTTTTTCCGCTCACCGAAGCGATCAGATAAATACGAAGGTGATCAATTCTCGGGATTTTTGAATTTCCGCTCACAGATGTTTACGTTTTCCCGGCGCTATTATTCGGTTCGGTTAAGAGATTTCGGTTTGGAGACTAGAAATTTGAACTAAAAGAAGAGAACAAACTGAACTCGGAGAGAAAAGAGAGGAATTTTAAAAATTGCGAGAAAAAACAGAAAGCTCGGCCACGCGGCAGAAGCTAGGCCACGGAGCCGAGGAACTCGAGCTGGGAGCCGGAACGCGGTGGAGCATCAAAACGTCGGAGCCGAGAGTCCGTGTGCATTATTACATCGACCGTTACTTGTCAGTTGCACCTCACGGGAAATAGCACGCGAGTCGTGGAGGGCACAGAAATTTGAGTCCTTCTAACGAATGTGTGTGTAAAATGAAATGTTGCCGATGCTCAAAGAGTTCTTCATCTTCTTCTTGCCGAAATAATTTATGGATAACACTTGACAACAACCGTTTTCGAGTCTGCGAAATAATTGAAAATCTTTCGAAACGCGAGAAGAACGAGACAAATGACGGCGGTGCCGCAAACGAACGACGTCCCGATTATGCACATTCTGAAATTCGGAAACTTGAAAAATAATCGAGACCATTTTCAGACTTGAGAATGATTTCCAGTTTCTGTTGAGCTTTTCCATCTGAAAGTAGGTCATGACGGAAACGATCCCACCAGTCGAAACTTTGAGAAGAGTCCACGTATCCTGAACAGAAAAGTCGAGGTTTCGGCTGATTTGAACGGCACGGAATGGACTAGAAACAATGAAAACAGATGTTGAAAGGGACTAGAAACTTCGTGAACTGACGAAAATCATCCAAAAGTCAGACAATCTTCGGAAATTTCGAGAGAATTTTGCCTGTGGCAGTTCGAAACAATCAAGTTATCAATCGGATTCTCGAAATCATCCAAAAGTCAGAAAACCCAATTTCAAGATTCTTCGTTGGTGCTGAATTGTCGCCGGAAGCTAACCTTTTTGCATGGCTAGCGCCACGGAGTAGAGGAATCCGACGGTGGACGCGTGGCGGATGCAATAATTGAGGAGGCTCATGCGAGCGGTTCTCTCCGTCGAATCTGGTCGAATCAAGCGAGAATCAACACAGAAATCGCGGCGGCGCTCGCCGAATCAAATGCCGATTCGAAATATCGGGAGTGTCAAAACGAATTGGAGCCCTCCGGGGGAAAACGAGAGAAATGTTCGATTCGATACGAACAAACAGTGGCGACAACACAAACAGAAAGAAGTTAACACTGGAGAGGCCGCGTATCGGTTACAGATATTGTTCCGGCTCACGGAGCAACTTTGCGAAACGACACGGTGCACACTGATTACGAGTGGAATGTGAGCATCTTTCGATCTGTTGATCTTTCCGGATAAGAAAAACGTGTTTCAATGATCAAATATCACAATCGTTCCAGGTAATACCAGTGATTTCAGTCAATTTTTGTTTTATTTCGCCAACCGTTCAACTGTGAAATCTCTGAGATAGTATTTCTCGCGAGATCTAGCCTTTTCCAATGCTGTATTCTCAATTCACGCTTTTCGTTTTGAAAAACCGCCAAAACCTTCGTGGCCGTCCAACGCTGGCCTAGGAAACTCGCCGCGACCCTCACGAAAAATTTTGCTCTTTTTGCGAAACATTGGAAATTTTCGGTTGTTTTTCCCACTTCATTCGACTTTTATCCCGACATTTGCTAAAAATAAATGCCTAAATATAAAAATTAAGTTTGTTTGCGTTTGCAGGAAATGGCGGCGGCACACCGAGTGACGGCGTCTCTGCCGCGAATTGGCGTCACCATCGGACACGTTCCCCAGAAACTGAAGACGGGCGGAATTGAGCCGAGTCGTCGGGCACGTCTCGAAGTGCTCCGCCGAATTGTGACGCGCACTGTTCGTGAGGAGCGCGTCGAGCTCAAATGGAATCGGGCTGTCGAGGCGAGACCTTACTTGGAAAGGGTTTGTGAGCCGAGAAACCTGAATTCAAAACCGCTCCCTTTTCCAGTTAATTCAATTGGGAGTCGAACGTGGTCCACTGGACGAGTACACGGCCGAAATGATGGAGTGGTGGCTGCCGGAGAAGGATCTGATCATCAAGATGCACGAGGTGATCGTGCCGCGCTTCCAGGACCGCGTCTCTCCGTTAACGTCGCTTTTCCGACTTCCACCGAAACGTCTCCAGCAGTTTATCCAGAATAAACGCGAAGTGTGGAAGAGATACGACATCGGAGTACTTGAAATCGACGGAAACCCGTTCCCGCCAGTGCAGGCGGAGCGTCCCGAGCCGACCGAATCGATTCTGGACATTTTGCTCGCCGATGCTCTTCGGAATCATCATCTAAACCTTCAAGAGAAGCTCGAAGATCAAAAATCTCAATAAATTTCCGTCGTTTTTAGCCTTAGATATTGTTTTTGTTGATGACTAAATGGTTATTTTCATTTGTTTTGTCTTCTTCAATACTTCAGTCAAATTGTTGGTTTTCAATCGATTTTATATCTCTTCCAACTTTTTCCAAAGTGTTCTCTATGTTCTCATCTCGATTTCAGAGCAAAAATGTTAGAAGAGCAAGCAGAAGTGAAGGAAGCGATCGAAAACAATCGGTTCGAGATCGTTCTGAAGAACGTGCGAATCGACTCGGTCACCGAAGCCGCCAATCTGTCTCAGAAACGAGTTTTCGATTGTGTAAGTAACATCAGAGGAACTGTTTCAGTCTTATTGGATAATTTTTAGATGCCGCAACTGAACCTGCTGAATTTGACCGGATGCTCACTTCAGAACCTGTCTTCCAGCATCAAATTGTGCTCCAATCTAATTTCTCTCGTGCTTCCGAGCAACGATTTGAAACAATTGCCAGACGTTTTTGGTTAGTGAGATTGCTGAGCCGATTTCTGCTCGAATTTACTCATTTGAAGTGTGAAAGTAGTTCGGAAACTGGAAAACCACTTCGTTCCCATCTGAGTTCATTGTTTTCAGATAGCTTCCCAAAACTGAAATTCGTGGATCTCTCTCACAATTCTCTGGACTCTCTCCCCACTTCTCTCTCTTCCTGCGAGGCTCTCGAATCGCTCATTCTCAACAATAACGCGCTCACATCCGCGAGCTTCCCGGATCTTTCGTGTCTTTTGAATCTGCACGTTTTCGACGCCTCATACAACGCCCTCGAGAAGTTTCCGGCCTCTCTGACTGCCCCGTCTCTCTCAGCGAAGCTTCACACAATATGTTTGACTCACAACCTCATCGAAGAGGTTCCGAACAGTTTAGCCAATCTGAAGCAGTTGAAAGATCTGAAGATGGACGAGAACAAGCTGAAAGAAGTGCCGACGGTCATTTCGTGTCTTCCGAAGCTGAAATTCCTCGACATTTCGAACAATCAGTTTTCGGAATCCCGGTTTTTGAAGCTAGCCAACGACAAAAGAGCTAAACTCAATGCCATTGTCGCGCTCGCCAAGAAGCTTGGAAAGCCGATTCAGGCTGAAAAAGCTGAAAAGACTTTAGAAGAAAAACCATCAGAAGATGTTCAGTCATCCGATTCCGAGTCCACATCGCCTCTTCTCATCCGCACCGGAATCTCTGATCTCACA
Source organism: Caenorhabditis sulstoni (assembly GCA_963966605.1). Lineage (NCBI taxonomy): Eukaryota > Metazoa > Nematoda > Chromadorea > Rhabditida > Rhabditidae > Caenorhabditis > Caenorhabditis sulstoni. The sequence continues at coordinate 6,507,720 of OZ016475.1, forward strand.
GTTCGACGGCATCCGAGCGTCGCCGAAATCCGTCCGTACCTCGTCTGCTGTGTCTTCAATAATGTCGACCTGAACGGAGATGCATTCAAGAAGTTCATTGCCCTCCAAACAAAGCTCCATTCGTCACCTCTTTGCGAGAATCGAACTCTTTCCGCCATCGGAACGCATCGGTTGGATTCCTTCCAGTTGCCGCTTTGCTACATGGCTCTTCCGAAAGAGGATCTTTACGTGAGTATCATCGCTCCGCCCTGCAAACTTCGACAATCTTCCATTTTCAGATCCGCGCCCTTAACAAAAAGTCTTCCGTCAGTGCATCGGAATTGCTTGATAGTCTGCTCCGAGACGCGGAGCTCGCCCGCAAACGGAATAAACGGAGCACAGTAGACCCGCTGCACAAGTATCTTCATATGGTGAAAGACGAGCCGATCCTCGCGTGTCTCGTCGATTCGCAGCAGATTGTCATCAGTCTGCCTCCGATAACCAATTCGGACGGCACCAAACTGACTGTTGAAACGACGAGTGTCTGGGTGGAAGTCTCCTCTCGCCAGAGCCTCGACGCGTGCAAAAAGACGATGGACGAGTTCGTCGCGCAGAGCAGATCAATATTCCCGGAGCTTTCAATCGATCAGGTGCGAGTAGTGGACAACGAGACGCTCGTCTCGATCTACCCGGACAAGAACGATCTTCCCGGAGTGGCTCGGATATCTCAGACGCCCCAGTGATGACTCTTCCTTCGCCGAATCGCTTTCATTTCTTGTTGTTGCCCTGTTTTCACCCTGTTCCTGTTGTTCGCTTTCTCTCTGACATAAAATGTATTGTCTCTTTTTTTCTTTCTGTGGGAACTCCCTCTTTTGTCCCCGCACTCTCTTCCTCGACTGTTCCCTTTCTCTCCCTCTTCTTGGTATCTTTACCATGTCATACCTATGGCGAGAAATCTGCGAATCTGTCGCCAGATCCGAATCTCTTTTTAGAAGACGTCGACGGAGATTCAGAATGAGCGACAACAGGTGAGAAGCCGCTGATTAGCAGTGGAGCGCGTTTGCAACATCCGCCGGTTTCAGTGGCGTCGTTTCGATTGCGAGCAGCACAATTGTGTGTGCCGAGGCGGAGCTGAAAGGCGAGGTGACGATAAAAGAAGGATGCGTCGTCCACCCGCACGTCGTCTTTGACGCCACCAAAGGGCCCATTTTCGTCGGACAGAACAACATCTTCGAGGAGTTCTCGGTGATCCGAAACAAGTCAGTTGGCAAGAAAACCGGAGATTCCACTAAACGAATCAAGGGGATTCCTATCCGATGCTGGTGTTTTCAGCAGCGACGGTCAGCCGATGATCATCGGCGACTCGAACATCTTCCAAGTGCACTCGCAGTGCAGTGCCAAGTACGTCGGCTCGCGAAACGTGATCGGCGTGCACGCGGTGCTCGAGGACGGCTGCTCGGTAGCCGACGACTGCAGTGTCGGTCCGAAAGCTCGCGTCCACTCGGGTCACAATCTCGAGCCGTCCGTCGCCGTTTTCGGACCACTCAGTCAGCACCGGAAAACAGTGACTCCGAATCTGGTGAGCAAGCGGAAGACGTGCTCAACTCTCGATTCGTCGTCTTTCAGAATCCCAACATTCAGCTGGAATTTCTCCGAAAAGTGATCCCTTCATATCATCATTTGTACGGAAAGAAGCGTGTTCCGGCCACCGGATCCACCTAACGAAAGACTCTTCATCGAGCAAGAATGGCATTTCTCACAAACCACCACTGGCCCGAACCTTCCGTGTATTTATGTATTTCCCTGCAGCTTTTTTCTTACAAACTCAACAATAAACTGAGCTTATGCTTTATTTCAGAGTGGAAAAGGGACATATATAATTGGAAAAGAAAACAATGAGGGATAACAACAGAAAAATCAACAAAAATGAGGAGCTTGAGAGAAAAAATGTGCTCAATCTTGCTCCATTGCGTTCTCGTTCTCTGCGGTGGGAAGCGCCTCGACCAACGGCGTCTTCTTCAACGCCTTCACCTTTCTCGTCTGGATGTCGTCAGTTCTCTGTTTGCCGACGTGCACTCTCGCCAGTTGGTTTCCGAAGACGTCCTCGCTCAAGTTCTTTCTTCTCTTCTTCATCAGTGCCTTTGGCTTCTTGCACGCCAACTTGAAGAGCGCGTCGTCGGCGAGCTTCTTCCTCATCACCTCGAAGTTCAGCGACGGTCCCATCTCGGCCAACTCGACGCGCGGCGTCGCCGTGGCCGACTTTTTCAGCTGTGGACGATAGACGCGAAGAGCCAGGTTGTTCTCATCGATGGCCGTCACGACGATGACTGTCTCGAGACCTTCCAATCGGACTGAGTCCACTTTCGGTCCTCGGAACCAGTCGACCATCAGATTTCCGATTCGCTTCATCTCGGAATCCGATTCGAACGCGGCGCCCTCGAGCACAATGCACGGTTTCGAACCAAGCGTCATTTTGGCTGTCTCGAAGTTCGACGCCGATTTGTAGCCAGTGATGCGGAGTTCGGCCATGTCTAGGAGTTGTCCGTCGTAGGTACGGCCGAACGTCAGACAGTTCGGCTTCTTCTTCGAGTTCGATCCCAGCACGAACAGAGATGTGTCGAACTTCGAGCCGTGGCGGATGATCGGGGTCTCGTCCTCGAACAAATGGTACGGATTGTGCCTGTAATGCGGGATTCAGTTCAAGTTGCTGTCAGTTTTTGAAACGACGGATTCCAACGCAACTGAACCTGAACTCTCTCTACTTCTATAGAATTTTTATAAATTCTAGTCAAATTCTCAAACTTCCTATCGTTTTCCAGGGATTTTTATCAATTCAAAACCGTACTTGTCCATTTTGGTGGTCAACGGCTTCTTCATGTCGTACAAGTCCATCATCGCGTGATTGATGATCTCGTTCGTTTTTGCTCCACGGCAAAACAGTGTCTTCTTGTCATTTTCCACCTGAAAATCGGAAATTTGAAGTGAAAATCAGGGGGAAACCGGTAAACTAACAGTTTTCGGAGCGCGATCGTCCAAAACGCGTTTTCCTTTCTTCGTTTTGATTTTCTCGACGCGAACCATCCTGAATTAATCCTTAATCATCCAAACCAATGGGAAAAAAGAAGAAAATAGGTGAGAACTCGTAGGAAACGGCTATTTTCGAAATTCAGAGAGGCGGAAAAGACAAATCAATAATTTATACGAATTTCTATCTTTGCACGGGAAAAGGCGAGAAGAATGATATGACAAGAAAATACAACAAAAAAGAAGAAGGAGCATTGAAAACGAATCAGAATCAAGTGAAATTGTTACGGCAAAGAGGGCAGGTTGCCTGGTTGGACGACTCGAACCATTTATACTGAAAGAAGAGGAAATGTTAGGCCACGCGGCCGCGGATTCGGCAGGAGACTGGCCAGAACTTGAGTACACTTGTGCGTATTACGGCAGTCTCGTTGTGTTTCAAATTTAGCGCGAAGTGAAAAATATGAGTTAGGAAAACCTCCAAACATATTCCGTTTTTAGGAACTGTGTCGATTTCCAGAATGATCTCGCAAATGTTATAACTTACTAGACAATTGGAATGGAACTTGTTCTTGCACTGTTGACACTTGACTTTCGGCAGCTGGTGAGTCTGCTGATGGACTGTCATGAGACAAATGGAGCAGTCTTCGACGCCCTCGACTCCCTTGTCCACGTTCCTCTTCCACATTTCGAGTCCCTCGAGGATCGCTCCGTTTTGATGGAAAAGGTAAGCGTTGAGCTGCAGCAGCCACTTCTTCGCTCGATCCGACTTCACGATGGCCTTGTCAAGGCTCATTGTCGGCACGGAAAGCGGGTAATCGGGTGGCAATCCGATTGTTAGCTTCATTTTGGTCTCTTCGACAATGTACTCGGCGATGATCTCTCCGGTCACCGGGACAGTCCGAACCTTCATCTCTCCGCCTCCGAACGTTGCTTGACGCACTTTCGCGAGCTCCTGATCAATGAGAAGACGGCTCGCGTACTTGGTGACGGCCTCCTGGAACATGGGGGCGAAGCAGATAGGCATCGATTTGTGGAATAGACGGACTGCCGCCGGCAGCAACGTGATCGTTTTGAAGAGGAGACGAGCGGCGAACTTGTCGAAGAAAGCGGGAGTCGCTCGGAGATCCGACTCCAGATAATACTTGCTAGCCTCTGATTTGGCTGAAAATCATTGACTCCGAGAGAAATTTGACAAATAAGAAAGAACTTACGAATTCTGCACGAGATCGGAGTGGTTCGGAACTCGAACGGCTGCTCGATCATTAGTTCGTTGAGAGCGTACTTGATGAAAGGATTGATCGTGTCGCAGTAGGAGACGCGCTGTTCCTGTCCGAAAGTGGCATGAGGGTACTCCAACGGCAGGATCGCGAGGTCAAGAAGAAGAGTTCCGAGGTGCGAGTGATGCGACTGATGACGTGGGTAGCATTTCTCGATCATCACAGGAAGAACGAGTTTCGGACGGTTTCCAGTTATCTGAAGCTGTGATTCAATTAGCGAGATTGTTGAAAAAACTTTTCAGCTTTGAAAAGTCAAAAAACATACCGTTTCCTCCTCATAAGCCTTCATCGCCTTTTCGTTTTCTTTATAGAACATGATCGGCATGAGGAGCCTCGCCATGCTGTATCCGATCAACTGGATGTGCTCTCTATCCGATGCGAGCAGAGTGAACGCCTGCGAGATGCAAGTCTCAATGAAGGGAGAATATCCGAATGCGGCGAGCTCGGGAACAAACTCCCGGGCAACTCCGTCATCCTCTGCAGCGGTTCCGAGGTTTGGGAACGTTTTTATGGAGAGGATCACTTCGAGGAGATTTCTGATGAACGGCGTTGGCTGCTGGTCTTTGCGGACACTCAGGAAGAGCTTCATGACGAACGAGATGAGCGTCGGTGCGTAGTATTCATTCCATTCTTCCGTCACTTGCGGTTCGAGTTCGACCGTAGCCACGGTTTCCGAAAACGTTTGGAAAAGGCGCAGGTAGAGGGCGGCTAGCGCCTCCATTCGGGCATCATTCTCGAATTCATTACGGACACAATCCACCGCTCGATCCAGGACAGTCACGAGGCCACAGAGAGTGTAGTCTCTCAACTCGTTATTGTCCGTTCGGAAGATCCCCTCGTTTGCCTCGATGCACTTTTGCACGAAATAGAAATTGGCGGACCAGTCGTTTTCACTCGAAGCATCGAATAAGAACATTTCGAAGATTCCGTTGCAGTTGAAGACGTTTTCCACGTATTGCATTGGAGTGACTTCGGTATTCCTGAAACCATATGAATAATCGAAGGTTTTCAGTGTCAAGAAAGAAAACGCACAAGAAAACCGTCCGACACGTCTCCACCACTTCCACTGAACCTCCGAATCCCGGCGGGATCAATTCGACGCAATTGGAAGTGAAAGTTTGGTTCTGACTCGAAGCGATCTGCTCAGGAGGCGAGCCGGTCTTCTCGACAAATTTCTTCAGCTCGTCCCGTAGATGATCCAGCTCCTCATCAAGAGGCTTCAGACAGTATCGCCAACCATACGCATCGATGAAGCCGATCAGAAGTGATCCGAACCGTCGGTGAATTTCATCGTGATCTGGAAAATGACGTCGCATGAAATGTACAGACCGTTCTTCAGTTCTTACATATGGTTGCGATATTGAACAGAGCCTTCCTTCCTAACACTTTCAGCCTTCGTTTCGCTTCCTCTTCGTCTACCGCTTCTATCGACCAATCGGGTCTGTCTGTCAAATGACTTCCATTGAAAGCCACAAGCACTTCCATCTCCAAGAATGTCAATTTCTTTGCCAAGTTTTGGGCCTCTTCCAAACTAGTCAATTGATTTCCTACGATTGCTTTCCTCGGCTCCTCTTCACACAATCCAATCAATTTGTCGAATCTCTCGACTAGCTTCAGAATTCGATCCGTCTCAAAATTTTCGTGATCCTTGAAGAGACTATCGATGAACGGCGAGCTCCACTTAACTGTCATGTAGCTTGCCATTTTTTGGAAGTGCTCATCCTTCGGCTCTTCTTCTGATTCGAAGAGACTCGCAAAGAGGCGAAGCTGCAGGTCGTGTCTTTCCGGATCCGACGGATCCGCGGATGCCAGCAGAGAAACGATGAACTCGATGTCTCCGGTAGCTTCCGTCGTGTTCAAATTGATGCCCATCCGCTTCAAAAAGCTCACCGCCTGCGCGTTCGCTTTGCCGTTTCTTTCCTTGTGCCAATAGTTGGACATCTCTTGGAACACGGATTCTGGCACTTCGCGGAGCACTTTCTCCCAGATTTCAGCGTCTCCAGAGAGCAGAAGATGTCTTCCAATGTGATCGTTCTTCACTTGAATCTCCAACGGCTTCTGGACTTCCAGGATTATCCGAATCAGTTTAACAATTTCTTCGGACTGTTGAGAATCGAACTTTTCGGTAGGAACGAGGAAATTGAAGTTTTGAAGGCCGTCGAGAACAGTTCGAGCGTACGTTGGTTCAGCACGAGCCAAGTTTCGAATGACATTGAAGTCAGCGAGCTCCGAACGAGAAAGGAGAGCGACGTGAAGATCGCAAAGATTGAGTAGCCGTCCAGAAGACGTCAGAGCATCACGAAGCAGTTTGCTTCGTTCTCCATCCACTTCAATCAGCTTTTCTTCGACTAGCTTCACAAGAGTTCGGCTTTCTGCTACTGGAACCTTCTCGATCAACCAGAAAATCAGTTCTGAGACGCATTCTGTCGATTCTCCCGTATTTTGAAGCATCGCCTGCTCGCTCATACGTACTGTCAGAGGAATTAACGTGTTCAAAATATCCTGGTTGATCCGATCGTTTGTCAGAATCCATCGAACGAAATCGGCGAAAGTGTGGAACCAGCAATGGATAGCATTCAACGACGCGTCGACGGGCCACGGAAGATTGTCGGTGAAACTGTCCATGATCGACGTCAACGTCTTCAGACCACCATCTGGAGCCGCGAGTTGATCCAAAAGAGCCACGACGGCTGGCAGAAAATGGTGTTTGAGCACGCGCCAGTGGTTACCCTTCTTCCTGATCACATTCAGAATTCGAGGAACGATTCCCTTCGCCAAGGACACTTTCTGCTGAAACTTCTCGTTCGGAATGAGCAGGATCAAGCCTTCCCAACAGATTCCACATTCTTGAGTGAAAGTTTGGGCATCCAGAGTACTCTGAATGTACGGAAGAATCGGGGCCAAGCCGAGCAGCAAATCAGTGCTTTGGGATCCCGAGAATCGATAGCAGAGCGTCAAAAGTTGCACTTTCACCGTCTCGCGGCTTCCAGAGAACACTTTTTTGATGTATTCGGGCGCCTCGAAAAGCTTCTTCGCGTGCTCCTCCCAAATCGGATTGCTTCCAAACTCCCGAATGTGTGACAAGAAGACGTTGAGAGATTGAGTCTCCAGACGAATTTTCCTCGATTCTCGGTCTTCCAGAGCATCGTATTCAATCGGAAGAGATAGCTCGTGCTTTCCAAGAGCTATGCCAGCGGCCATTTCGAAGGCAAGTGGCCCGAAAAGCTGGAGGATCTGCGGTTTTTTATCCGCGTCGAATCCGTCGCGAATGACGGCCGCTGCTGCTGCGGCGACTCCGTTCGTGACGTCAGACTTGGCGAAAAGCACCATAGGAATGATCTTTTTGAGTCCTTTGCTGGCTGCTTTCTTCAGTTTCACGAGAAAAAGAGCGATGGTCTTCATCGTGAGCATTCGAACTGTCGGTGCTCCATCCGTGCTCAGTTGGGGGACGAGACCGCAGAAATGTTCGTAGCACGTCTCCGCTGACGTCTTCTCGCTGCGAATCAGCTCTTGTAGTTCTTTCAGACCTTTTTCTCGCGTCGATGCATCTTTTTTCGTCAATTTCTTCATTACAATCCGAGTTTCGTCGTCAATCTCGGAGACCTGGTGCATTTTATTACTGCTTGCAACCTATAAATGAGTTCGATGAATCGTTTCGACCTCCTGAAACTACTCACCTCGAAGATGTTCATCTCGGGAGTCAACCCGACCAGCACTTCGCCTCCTTGCGACAAATACCCGTGTGCAGCCGCACTGCTCGCATTCTGAACACGTTTTTTCGGCATTTTCAGGTTGAAACAAATTTTTTACCTTCGCATTTCCTTTTCTCCGTTGTTGTTTACTCATTTTGACCAGCTAGCTGCAATATTGGGGAATATTTCTTAATAAAGTGGCGAATGTGGCCTAAGAGTGCAACAGAGCGCGATTGCAACATCAGATAGGAGGAACATTGGAAGAAACCAACGAAAAATCAGCAGGAAACATGGGAAATGAGGTGGATAAACGCTGGCCATTCATTGAGAACCAATTAAACAATGAAACAAGATTAAGATAGGACAAGATTTGAAAACAAACAAGATGCAATACACAATTATTAATTAAACTTTGCTAATCGTCCCAAACGGAAACGTCGAGAATGTTTTGGTCGTCCTTCATCATCAGATCATCGTCTTCGTCAGAATCCTCTTCCGAGAAAGCGTCTGAATCGTCGAAGTTTTCCACGTCTTCTGGAGACTCTCCCTCGTCGTCTAGCGACTTCTTGGCAGATTCCTGACGCTTTTGAGCCTGTCTCTTACTGAAATCCGCCAAATGATCTGTCATTGAGAACTCGACCACGGGCTCTTTTCCCAAGGGAACTCCATTGTTTTTTAGCGGACTGAAGAACCCGTTGATAATCGATTCGTCCTGCGTGCTTCCCGAATCGTCGATAACCAGCGAGGAGTCATCTTTCAGATCACTAATGTCCTCCTCCTCCTCTTCATCTTCTTCTTCGTTTTCCTTCTCCACAGGAACTTTCTTTGCCTTCTTAGACTCTTCCTGGCTGAACAACTGGATTCCCGGGTATAACGGCCCCGTAGTGCTCATCGGACGAGTCGATCCCGACTCCATTGACGTCCTTTTCACGGTTTGGACCGCCCGTTTCACCGCTTGAACCGCGTTTTTCGGGGTCTGATAGTCCTGTTCCACAAGTCTGACATCGCTCGTTAATCTCTTTGTCAATGGCGGTCTCGCCGCGTTCTCTGTCACTTTGAGATTGTTCAGAATCTCACGGTTTTCTTCGATCTGCTTCTTGACAGCTTCCATTCCGGACTGCTTTCGTTTCAGCGTCTCACTGGCAACGAGATACTTGTTCTTGTAGACACGCATCTGTTCGATGTTACCGAGCAGAGACTTCTTCTGTTTCTTCATATTCTCCAGAGAGTTTTTCAGCGCGTCGATGGTTTCCGAATCGGAGATCACTGAATTGGCTGGAAGAGGCGCGAGAGTGGCGGTTTGCTCCTTCCGGGATGAACTGAATGCTCCCCACGCATTGAGCACCTCATTAATTTCAGGGAAGTCCGGGAGCATGGAAATAAGTTGCGGATCGAAATCGACGGACGACTCGAGAGTCTAGAATAGACAGGCTTACTTGAAGCGTGTTTCTTTTCTCCTTGAACGACTCACCGCCATCACATCATCGAGACTCTTTAACTCTTCCTCCTTCTTATATAATTCTTTTTCTTCTTCAGCAACATTATCTTTGCTCTTCTCCAATATCTCTTTCGTTTTTTTCACCTAAAAGTCGACCGTTTGTCACGGCCTTTTTTCTTCTCAACCCACCGACTCCTCTGCTTCTGCTCTCTTCTTCTCTTCCAACGCATCCTCCTCCATTGCTTCGGCCAGTCTCTTCTGATTTGCCGCAGTCGTCTTCCGGAGATCAGCAAGACCGATTTCCTCTCGCTTCAGCTCCTCCTTCAGTCCGTTAACCTGCTTTTCGGACTTTCCAATTGCTTTCAACGTAGTCTCTTCCTGCTTTTTCAGATCTTCAAGAGATTTCCTCAATTCTCCTGCAAAAACGGACAAAATGAAATCGCATCCGGAAGGAAGCAAACCGTCCGCTTTGGAGGCTTCTTCCAGATCCTTCCGAAGCTTCTTCTCCAGATTTTGCTCGTTCTGAATGAGTTCGTCAAACGGCGAATTGGCCGGGAGCGTTGGGATCCCGCCTTCCAATAAAAAAGTGGTGTGAATCGTTTCGATCCTCTCGAAAGCTGCATCAACTGTGAGAAAAGCATAGATTCATTGAACTTCTGATGAATTTCCAACCCATAACAACAGAGCCTTCGATGACTTTTTGAGTTTTTCGAGTTTGTCTCTCGACGGTTTCCTTCACATCCCACTGTTTCTCGTTCGTGATCGTCGCCATTCGTTTCACGTGCGAGCTGCATTTCTCGACTGGAATTTCGAAGTTTCCTTGTTTTTTTTTGGAATCGAGTACTTACACAATCCAATGTTTCGATCTATGCATTCTTTCTGTCGTTCGAAATTTGAGGCTCGTTTTTCGCATAAATTATTTCTGAAAATCTGTTTTTCCAATGAGCCGTAAGAAAACTAAACTCACATTTTGACAATCGCTTCGAGTTCTGATTCATTTTCCAGGGAAGTGAATTGATGGCTCATTTTACTGAAAACCAGAAGACAATCACACGCGATTCGATTGAATTTTAAAACGAGAAACCTTCGGTGAAAATTGAGAACTTGCTAATTTTCGAACTGAAATTTGAAGGCGCACGCATTTTCTTCGTCGGGTCTCGCAACGAATTCAAATAGTTACTGTAGTTTTCCATGGCGGCAGTTTGAATTTGCGACAATTCCCCTTCGCCGATTCGCTCTGAAACATTGAAAAAAAAACGCAACGATAGAGCGCAATTAAAGATGATTTAAGCACCATAGCGAAGGAATATCGCATTAATATTGTCAATTATCAAGTCCGCGGATCTTCCGGTTTCCCTCCCACCATTGTTACTTTTTGCATTCGTCGCCTTCTCATCAACAGTTCTGAACCGGCTTCCTACCCGCCTCCGCCCCCTTTTTTCTCTTTCGACGCATTCAACTTCTGCTTCCGCTTCAGTATCTTCTACTTCATTTTCAGCTCATTCTTCTCTTGTTTCTCGACGGTTTTCTGCTCGAAAATCATCGAAACACGTTGCGAATAAACAGAAAAAGAGCGGTCTGTTTGAGCTGCGTTTCGAAAAAGAAACGCCAAAGATTGTAAATGTCTCGTTCAGAATCCTAAAAATACAACTCAAATATAGACTGGGACTATAAAAAGTTCAAGAATCGTTCGAATCAAGGTCTTCTCTCGTTTGAATCAGCGCCGTTTGTTCGGCAAACGTCGAGTGAGTCACTCGATCTTCGTCGAAATTCAAAAGCGGCAAGTCCTGCTCTGGACGAGATGTCCGGTGGAGCGCAGTTGAACCGAGAAGATCTGATCCGAGTCTGAAGATCAGAAACTACACTGCAGCGATCTGTTTCGCTTCGCGCGACCGTTCTCGCTCTCAAACGGCTTCTCTTTCTCGTCGTCGACCCCGTTATCTACTGTAATAGAGTGTCTGCGTCTCTCTCGTCGCGCACACTCTCGCGTCCCAGATAGTCTCGAATCAAAAACGAGATCTGGTTTCTTCTCATTCGACCCCCCGTCACAACGACGCCTTCTTCCTTATTCAATCTTTCTCTTTTTTTCTCTCGCTCTCTTTTCTCAACAATATTTGTTTTCAACTTACTTTTCGTCGTCTGTTTGCCGATCTCAGCCCACTCGCTCCGATCATCGAGCGGCAGTCAGTTGTCATTTACAGAGAGAGAGAGAGAGAATGTTCGCCGCCTTCTTCTTCTTCTTCTTCCTGGGTACTCTGGCAGTGAACGGTTCGGCGGCCAAGTGCAGTGTCAAGAGTGGCGACATAAGTGCCCGTTGGCAGGTGAGTCATCTCCAAGATCACCGCGAGACCGTCGAAAACGAGCTCCTCTTTTCAGACTGTTGATGGCGAACTGACGATCGAGGTGACGACTGACAACATCGGAAACAACGAGTGGTCGGCTGTGGGCTTCGGACCCGACATGGTAGATCAAACAATGTTGTTCCCACTCCTCTCCCGAACTCTCACCGTTTACAGAGCGATCTGAGCGTCGTTCTGTTCCAAGTGACCGACTTCAAACCGTCCGTCGTCACCGGCACCACGCAGGGATACGGCGCGCCGACGCTCGACTCGACGCCTTCTGTCACTTTGCAATCCGTCAACTACAACAGTTAGTGCGACTGGAGCGCGTTTCCCCTTCCATCCGACTCCTTTTCCAGGCAACACTCTCGTCGCTCGATTCGCCCGCCCGGTCGGAAACTTGGCATCGTGCCAGACGTGGAATGTGAGTGTCTCCTCTCTGCTCGTGTGATCCGTTTCCCACTTCTACCCATAACTCCCTTCCCCGTCCTGTGCTCACCCGTTCGTTTCAGTTCGTCACCAAGGGAACCGTCGAGGACGGCGAGATCGGCTACCACAACGCCGCGCCGCACTCGGTCGAAATCTGCGCCGACAAGTGCTCCCGCAAGATCTTCTCCTAACTCTTCTCTTCCTTTTTCCTTCCGTTTACCTTGCTCATCGCGTTGCTCACCCATTCGTTTTCTTTCCAAAAACAGACAGAGACAGTAAAATCGGGATATGAACATCAAAATAAAGTTTGATGTGATCGAAATCACCCTTTTCTCGATTCGCCCCCCATTCTCATTTTTAGTTCTTCAATGCCCAGCCCCTGTCTGGAGGATCCGTTTCTTCGCTCGGAAACCCGGAGATCCAAGTGACAGTGAGTGTTCATTTCTCAATGGAGCGTACTTCCATCCTCCCTTCTTTTCCAGGACGTCTGCCCCAACGACTGCACCGGAGTGTTCACCCAACGCGACGTGGCGACTGACCCAGTTCCCGAGGCGGCCATCTACAACAATCGCATCTCGAACCGCTTCGACATGCTCTTCGATCCGACGACACCGACCCGCAAACGACGATTCTCCTTCTTCCCGTTCTGATCTCTTTCCTCATCAATCTTTATTCTCCTTGCCAATCACAACACTCTTATCAATGACCGTAAAACTGCTATCCTTGAGACTCGTTTCGTTGATTTCGACACATTTCACATCAGTGCCCGGCACCTCGTATTTCGCGTTCATCACCGCCTTCTCGACGATACTCCTGCAAACGAAAGCAAACGCGCTCCATTGAGACAACATCTGACCTACTTGAGAGCCCGCGCGCCAGTTTTCCGCTTCATCGCCATCTCGGCGATCGATTCGATCGCTTGAGGCGAGAACCGAAGTTCGACGTTCTCGTTCTCGAAAAACTTCTTGTTCTGAGCAACCAGCGAGCCTTTTGGCTCCGTGAGCACAGACATCAGATGCGATTTGTCGAGGCAATGAAACGGAACGATGACCGGGAAACGGCCGACGAGCTCGGGAATCATGCCGAATCTGGAGAAACGGTTTGAATTAGACTAGAGATTTCCATTGTTTGTCTCCGGTTTCTTCGCAAACATCTCTAGAAATCAGAAACTAGACTGAAAATAAACGATTTTTTGAAAATCGAAAACCTTTTCGAGGAAAAATGAAAACTTTCAATTGTTCTCTCACTAAACTTCCAGCGATTCGAGCCCGTTACAAAAATTGCTCTATCTTTTTTCAGGTTTCACTCACGAAATGAGATCTCCCTGATCGCAATGTTTCAGCATCTCGTCTCTTGCCTTCGAGACGATCTCCTCATCCGAATCTCGCAACTTTTCCGTCGTGTGCACTTCTGATGGTCCGTGCGGCGAGAATCCGAGACTTTTCTTGTCGAGACGTCGCGCGACGATGTGCTCGATGTTCGAGAACGCGCCGGACGAGACGAACAGAATGTTGGTGGTGTCGATAGTGACTTTCGAGTTGGGAGCCAACGGATCGCGCACTTTGACCAGCGACCCCTCGACAAGTTTCAGCAGCGCCTGCTGCACTCCTTTTCCCGAAACGTCGCGGTTTCCGGCAGTGTGAAGCGGGTCCGATGACGTGTAGATTTTGTCGAATTCGTCGAGGAACACAATGCCACGCTGGCAACGATCCACGTCACCGTGCGCCTCGGCCAACAGCTTCTGAATGACCGTGTCGACGTCGTCGCCGACGTAGCCGGCTTGAGTGAGCGTGGTGCAGTCGCAAATCACGATGGGAACGTCGAGAATGTCGGCCAACTTCTGAGTCAAGAACGTCTTTCCGGTTCCAGAAGCGCCGAGAAGGATCACATTGGACTTTTCGAGCAGAATCTCCTGCCGCTTCTCGAGCTCCTTCAGAATCTGCCTTTGTGACTTCTGAACGTACTGGTGCAGGTACTCGTCGTCAATGTTCGGATTCTGCTTCTTGATCTTTTTCATCTCTTTGATGTTCTGGGCAGCTTCCGCGAGCAGCCACTTTTCGGTGACTCGCGAGTTGTTCTCGACCCTTCGGTAGTGCTGATACACGGCCACCGCCAGACACTTCTTCGCCTCTTCCTGCCCGACGACGTGCTTGTTCAGATGCTCGACGATCTCTCTGAAACCCTTCCCCCCTTCAAGAGCTCTCTTCGGGTCTTCCTCACTTTGGATACAATATCTTCTCGCCTCTTCCCTGCCCGCCTCCGATCGTCGTCAACCCGTTCGGCGGCGAGTGTGTCAGCGCGTTCTGCAGCAGCGTCTTCCCCGAAATGAATCCCTCGCCGATTACGAACGGCAGCGAAGTGTTCTTTTTTGTCAGTTTCTTTGAATGGATCACTCGACGATCCGACTTCCCACTGGAAATGAGGATCAGTGGAAGTGGAAGAGAGGGCCCGCAGATACCGATGGATCTTGCAGTCGAGACTGGAGATCCAGACACGTCTCGAGCCGAATTGGGCGTAAGAAGTGACTGATCGGAGCATTTCTTTCGAGTAGATAACCGGTGAGAAATGAGAAATAAAGAACGAATGAGGAGGAAAGGGAACAAGTGTAAGGCGTGTTGCTCACGTGCTCCAACAAATACAGTGAGATGATAGAAAGAGACATGCAACAAGTATCCAGTCCGAGGGCTTCAAAAAACGCATTTGCCGGGGAGGGGAATCGAACCCCTAAAGGATGTACATCCAGAGACTCTCCAAGCCCCCGCCTTTCACAGAAGAATCGCTACTGGAAGCATTACGGACGCATGATGGATGCACGAAAATCATCCATATTGCACCCATTCACGGACGCATAATGGACGCACGAAAAAGTCCTGTATTACATTAAAATGAAAAGTTTCGTAGTGGAAACTCTAGGCCACGGCCCTCGGCCCTCCCATAATCCATCCACGCGCGCTCGCATATTCCACCCATGCCCATCCATGCGCCGACTCCCGATTTCGTGTGCCGTTCCACCCATATTCCATCCATGCTGGGGTGGAACACGCGTGTGTGCGCATATAATACAAGCATTATGCGAGCATATTCGCATGCGTCCATCATACGTCCGTAATGCTTCAGTAGCGATTCTTCTGTGTTGCCACTTGGCTACCCCGGCGACACGGTCCAGATGAGAGAGTCTGGTACTTGACCCACTTTTGGAATGAGCAATGTTCGGAAGAAATGAAGAAAAAATGGTTTTTCTGGACGGAAGCAGACTTTACTTTTTTGTGCTGGAAGCCATCCAGTTACAGAAAACGTAGAACGTTTTGAGATCTTTCGAATCGTCCATGAGTCGCCTGAAACTGTTCCTGCTCAACAGAGTTGTGCTAGTTTTAAATAGTGGCACTTCGCCCGTCTCCCAGCCTAATCCGAGACTAGCACCACTAATACTTCGATAATTTCGCTGAAATTGAAGATTTCCACGCGCTTCTTCGCATCATTCGAAAGATCTCAGAACGATCCTCATTTCGTGCAATTGAATTGATTCGATAGCTCTCAACACGAAAAACTTGTGTTCCGTGCAACTTGTCTGACCCAAGACTGTCGAGCGGATCGAGGGGGGTATCGTGCCGGTTGACCTGTTTGCCCCACCCAATCAACTTCTCCCTTGTTCATCTCATTTCAGTTGTTTGCACGTTGTAACATCTCCTCTCTTCTCGTCGAGAATCAAAATCAACGAGACGGGGGAATCGTTTTCAAACGCCCTCCCCGTTTCTCTCTACTGTATCTCTCTCTCTCTCTCTCTCTCTCTCTCTCTCTCTCTCTCTCTCTCTCTCTCCTCTCTCTCTCTCTCCTCTCTCTCTCTCTCT
>OZ016475.1:6523945-6623064 GCA_963966605.1 Caenorhabditis sulstoni
ACTGCTTCCTCTCCTCCTTCTTTTGCTGACGTCTTCGTCGTCTTCGTCATTTTCGTCGAGAATGTCCTTCAAACCCGACGCCTCCTCTCTCTTTCTTCTTCGATTCGAAAAAAGAGAGAGAAAGAGAGAGAGAACGGAAGCGCGAGGTCAGCTTGTCGGAAGTGGTAGAAGCGGTCGGGATGAGTTGATAAGCATTGAAATCGATCAAATTGGAAGTTGGAGGGTGTAACATTACGAATGTTTGTGATGGGGTGTTTGTGACGGGGCACGAACCTTCCTGACATCATTTTTCATTCTTCTCTCCCCCTCCTTCCAGTCAACATCGCCGCGCCTTCCCCGAACACAGGCCACCCGGACCCCCTCGTCCTTCTGATCTTCTCACCCACCTCTTCATTCCATTCCACGTCATACTCTGTTCTTCGTCATCATCCCTTACATCATCACACAACGTGTGACATTCCTCCGTCTTCCCGTCGACCACGCCTCCTTCATTTTCACCTTACTCACCTGTTTCTCTCCCATCGAACCTGTCCTTTAATCCTCTTGTTGCCCCCCTCGAAGTGTTCCTGATGACCTTCCTGTCTGGAGAAAAAAAAATGGAGGTAGAAATCAAAATCAGTGTTTGGGAGGGCACACGCGGAGACCGGTCCTCCCTCCTCCTCCTATTTCCTTTCTGTTAATAGCTTTCTTACACTCGCCCCGACTGTCCGTCCCTACTACAGTAGCCTTTCGATCAACTTGACCCCGTTTTTTATCCGTTTTGCAGTCGATTTCTCAAACTGCATGCTCGGGCGATGACCGCCGAGAAGCCTCCTCCTCCTCCTTCTGCTCATCAGAAAGGTATCCTCGATTCGACGTCATCTTCTGAATCCCTCCCCGTTTTTTGCCGCTTTCAGAAGCCGTCAAAACGACGCGTTTGGTGCGTGGCATCGCGTGGTTCTTCGAGAAATGGTCGCATTTTGTGGCCGACCACGCCGTCGCGCTCATCATCCTCTGCACTGTTCTCACTCTCATCGGCACTTTCAAGGTGGCCACTACGCCGTAAGCGGAACTGAAAAGGAGAAGGAGAAGAAGATAAATGTGATAAGAAGTTTGCAGAAACGAGAATGACATCACCGGATACACACCCTACGGAGCCAGGGCGAGAGATGAGTTCGATGTGAGTGAGGCAGAGATCGCAAGTTGACACAACTTTTTTGTGCTGAGAGATATCACGATGACTCAGTGATCAGAAATGTGAAACGTTTTGAGACCTTTCAACGATCGTTTGAGAATCTTTTGTTTCAACAAAGTTACTAAAACATTTTTCCAAACTCAAGACGAAAGAACGGATTCCAGGTGATGACCGACTTCTTCGCCCACAACGGCAACGGCATCGCGATGTTCGTGCTGATTCTGCCGCTGCGACACGAGAACGTGCTCCATCCGGACGTGCTCCGCGAGGCTCTCCGGCTCGAAGACGTCCTCTCGTCGAACTTCACGATGCTCTCCGCGCAGGGAAAACACGAGAACTATCAGGAGTTTTGCACCAACTTCTGCCAAATCAACGAGCCGTTCGTCC
Organism: Caenorhabditis sulstoni; assembly: GCA_963966605.1. Lineage (NCBI taxonomy): Eukaryota > Metazoa > Nematoda > Chromadorea > Rhabditida > Rhabditidae > Caenorhabditis > Caenorhabditis sulstoni. Next base: position 6,525,507 of record OZ016475.1, read on the forward strand.
AGTTTGCAGTCAGTCTTCTTCTTCTCCTCTTCTCCACAAAATAACGATTGTTTTCCAGAGAAGTTTTCTGACTGAAACCGAAAACTCGAAAAACGGAACGGATTTGTCGGAGCGCATCTCTCTGAACTATCCGATAACGAGCATCTACTCGCGCAAAATGAGCATTCAGCCCAACTTTTTCGGAATCTCTATGCGGAACGGCACCGAGAGAAGTATCTCGAACATTCGGAGCTCGAAGATGATCGCTCTGCAGTTGAGATCGGAGCGGAAGGAGGGCTGGAGCAGCCAGGCCATCAAGGACTTTGAGATGTCCATCACCAACTACTTCGAGAAGTGAGTGTTGCTCTTATTCGATCTGGCTCAGAGGGCTCTTTCAGAGAGTTCAAATCGCCCGAGATTCGAGTGCTGACGCTGTCCACCTCCTACGTGGAGGCCGAAGTCGTGCGAGCCGGAATGTCGCTGCTGCCGTTCCTCGTCATCGGATTCGTCATCATGGCCATCGTCTCGTCGGTCACCACCTTCTTCTCGGCCCTCTACATGCAGCAAGTCTCCATTCACAAGGTTCGCCACGAAAAATGCGTTTGCCGGGGAGGGGAATCGAACCCCTAAAGGATGTACATCCAGAGGCTCAGGAGGCCCCCGCCTTTGCCACTTGGCTACCCCGGCGACACGATCCAGATGAGCGAGTCTGGTACTTGACCCACTTTTGGAACGAGCAAGAACAGGCCCCCATCCTCCATCGCACCCCCAACTTTCTTGCAGTTCTCACTGGCCATCGCCGCCTGCATCTGTCCGTTCATGGCGTGCGGCACGGCGCTCGGAGCGCTCTTCTTCTGCGGCGTCCGCTTCGGCTCGATCCTGTGCGTGACGCCGTTCCTCGTGCTCGCGATCGGAGTCGACGACGCCTATCTGATGATCCACTCGTGGCAGCGCGTGACAGCCGAACGACGCAAGCATCCGGTGGCGAACGACTCGCCGGCGAGCCGTCTCTCCGAGGTGCTCGTCGACACCGGCCCCGCGATCCTCATCTCGGCGCTCACGAACATCTTCGCCGACGTGGCCGGCTGCTTCACGTCGAGTCCCGAGATCTCGTTGCTCGGATACGGCAACATGGCGTGCATCTTCTGCGACTTCCTCTACCAGATCACCTTCTACTCGGCCATCATGACCATCACCGGATATTTCGAGATGAAGGACGAGGAACAGCGACGTCACATCAAGAAGATCGCGTGCGGCGCCGACGACGACCATCAGAGTTGTACGGTGAGGTCATCGTCGAGATAAACATCTCGGTTTCGAATCGGAATTCGAAGAGCGAAGAAACTAGACACAACGAGAGACAGGTTTTCAGAGTTCATCGGTCGAAAGTTTCGAAGTCGTTGTGAAGAGACGCGTCGGCAGCTTCCTGGAGACGTACATCTCGTTCCTGACGAACGCCTTCTTCCAGTTCGTCATCATCGCCGCGTGGATCGTCTTCCTGGCCGTCTCGATCTACGTGGGTCTTCAGAGTCTCTTCAGATTCCGACGATTACTCGGTTCTTTTCAGGGAATCACCGTCATGAACATCAATCTGAGTCCCCGGAAGTTGTTCATGGAAGACTCGAGTCTCCGCGAAATGGACGATCTCCGCGTCGCGTACGTCGTTCCGAACTACTATCTCGCGAACGTGTTCGTCCGAAAACCGGGCGATCTTTCCGACGGAAAACGGTTGGATCGACTGAATCGATTTGTGGCGGAGATGGAGAATCTGAACGGAAGTTGGGGAGCGATCGGAACGAACTACTTTGTGAGGGACCTTGTCGAGTTTCAAAACGCACTCAGCGAGGAGGAAGGAGAGGCGAAGAAGGCCGAGAAGGGAGGCATCGATGTGAACAATCTGCCGATGTTCCTCGAGTGGCCAGAGTACCTCTTCTGGAAGGGATTCGTGCAGTTCCACAATGAATCGTGAGGGTCACTCGAGATTCAGAATCGGGAAACCTCTTGTTTCAGAGAGCAAATCATTCTGGATCGATTCTTCATGACTTTCGCCATACATGGAGACAATCTGAAAGAGTGGCCGGCTCGCGGAGACGCGTTGAGAGAGTGGAGGAAAGTAGTCGACAAGTACAGGTAACCGGCTACCTACTCGTTGCTCATCTTAAAACTGGGTCAACTACCAGACTCGCTCATCTGGATCGTGTCGCCGGGGTAGCCAAGTGGCAAAGGCGGGGGCCTTAAGAGTCTCTGGATGTACATCCTTTAGGGGTTCGATTCCCCTCCCCGGCAAACGCATTTTTCGTTTCTCCCCCACAGTGATACTTGCCATTTGACGCGCTTCGCCAGACTGAGCGCTAAAACTGAAAGATGAAGGATTCCTACGCCATTTTAAAGATCATTTGCTTCGACTACAAACTGCTTTCAAACTTCCGCGCCGAATCCAATGGAGCGCGGTGTACAGACTTAACTTTCAGCGACGAGTTCGGTCTGTCGGTGTATTCTGACGACGGCATCTACGTGGATCTCATCGAGAACATGTCGACTGACGCGTGGCAATCGGCGGCCGCCACGTTGGCATGCATGGCGTTCATCTGCTTCGTCTTCATGTACGACGTGCCCACCGTCGTCGTCGCCACCGCCATCATTGCGAGCATCATGACGGGCATTCTGGGCATTCTGTCGCTGACCGGCACGGATCTCGATCCGATCGTCATGTCGGCGTTGATCATCTCGATCGGATTCTCCGTCGACATCCCCGCCCACATCTCCTACCACTATCACACGTCGTCTTCCGAGAACGGCATCAGAGAACGTCTTCATCAGACGATGTCGTCCGTCGGCTTTCCGGCCCTTCAAGCGTCCTTCTCCACCTCACTTTGCGTCATCGCTCTCAAATTCACCTCCATCTACATGTCAAATGTAACCAGTTTCCGACCTAACATCGTCATCCTCAAAAGTTTCAGGCTTTCGCCAAGACCATGATCTGCTGCATTGTGCTCTGCGTGCTCCACGCTCTCCTCCTTCTTCCGGCTCTTTTCGCCATTTTCCATCGACTTTCTTGCGTCAGAACGTCTTCAGTTCATCCGAAATAGGAAAATGATCTCTTCATTGTTTCGTGCTCTTTTTGATCTTTTCAAACGCGTTTTTCTTTCACTGTCTGCTTCCGAATTAAACTGATTCTTTTGAAAAAAGACTCTTCATAGATCACAAAAACACCATGCATTGTTGATAATTATCGAAACGTCTTATATAAGACGTTTCGAAATGGCCTAGGAATTCGCCGGCTCGCCGGCCAGTCCCTGACTCTCAAACCCGTATTTGTCGGCCTTGTGCACCTTGAACAGGAACTCGTCTCGAGTCCTGACAAAGTCGGCGACAGCGCCGTCGCTCCTCCTCACTCGCCACGACAATCCGCTCGGCACTGTCTCTCCCTGCAGGTTGTTCCAGCATATCGTCCGCACCTCGACCTCGAGTCCTTCCAGCAGATATTCGAGGCCCTCGTAATCCCACGTCTTTCGGTTGTAGATCGAAGAGGCGCTGATGACGAGCATCTCGAGCCGCTCGTTCTTCGACTCCAGCCACTCGTGGATGAACAGATTAAACGACCAATCGTTCCACGGACTGTTCGAGATGCTCGCCTTTTTGAAGTTCATCTCGAAGATCTTGAACGGGATCCGGTCGCCGTTCCGGATGTTCACGTGGGCAGCTTCCAGTATCTCGTACGGGAACTCGAGCGCGTTCACACCGAAGTCGATCTTCTCTTCCACTTTCAGATCACGCAAGAATCCGTAGAGCGGCTCCAGACTGACCCTCTGCTGGTTCGCGTACTCCAGCTCGAACCGCCGACACCGCAGCCCGTCTTTCGCCATACTCAACGGCTCCAATTGGGATTTCATGCGGTGGAAGATGTTCGACTTGTTGAACTTGATCTTCAGAATGCCCAATGTGGCCGATTTGTAGATGCGGAAGAGAGCGTAGAGCAGAATTCGCAGATCGCCCGTATACATTCGTTCTCTGAAACATCGAATCCATCTGAGTAAACACGAGTCGTTCTCAAGAGTGCTCACCCAACACTGATGGCTCCGTCGGAGATGACGAACTTGGAAACCTCGCCTCCGGACGCCGTCACCCTGACGATGGACCCCGCGATACTCGAGTAGTTGACGTTGAAAACTGCAGCCAGATTGCAATTCTGAATCGAATCCTTCTTCGGTGAGAGCCACAAATCGAACCTGGAATCGAACCTGGAATCTTTTCTTGTACCATACCTATTTGGAATGCGATGTTCTGTCATACCCCTTCTTTTCTTCCCCCCTCTACCTTTAAGGAATTCCTAGTCAATAATATCGCCCGTTTCTAGCTCTACTCACTTACTCATCCCACCCACTTTACCTGGTGTCGTCTCGTGAGGGACCTTCACCGGGTCTTCAGTTGTACTAACCGTGTTCTAACAGTGTAAATAAATGAATGAATGAATGAATGAATGAAATCGGAAAGTGAGAAGTGAGAATCGAGAAAGTTGACTTACAAATCTTCCGGTTTCATTCCATCATACTCAGAATCCGGCTCCGCGAGCTGTGACTGATGGAGTGGAACCGACGGAGCCATTGCGAAATCGTTTCGGGTTTTCAGAACCGACGCGAATCCCAGAGCGCATGCATGTGTTAATAAAAGAGAAACGGCTCCAAGTCAGATGGTATTGCGGCGAGGAGACACGAAGAGAGAGAGAGAGACAGAGGGGTCGATTGTTCGAATGCCCCTCCACAAGAAGAAAGACGTTTCCCCGGCTGCGTCTCTCTTCACGACGCACTCTCTCATGCGAAAGAGTGCGTGGTTCGAGGAGACGCAGACATAGAATGTCTCCTAACGACGCGAATGTAGCATGCGACGTCAGCGGCACAACCACGGTTAGGCCACGGCCGTCTCGAGCCGAATACCTAGGCCATGGCTCTTTTGCGCATCACGGTCTCCCGCGCGCGAAATGCGCAAGCAAAATCGAGAAAAGCGCCAGCGCGGCCTCTCGTATTTTCTCGCCCAAAAAAATAAAATAAAATCCGAGACGTTCGTAAAGTGTTGAAGCAGATAAAATGTGTGTGCCGCTAAAACGGTATTTAGGTCAAATGTGTCTATTCAAACCGACTCGCTGCGAAGTGGCGCGAAATGGAAGTTTTTTGAACTCAAGGATCCTCCCTGAAATATCGGTCTATCGTTTCTCATTCCGGTCCATTTTCCAGTTCTTTTTCGTTCACTTTTCCTTCCACCGAATACAAACAGAATCGCCACGTGACTTCAGATCGGCACTTTGCCGTTATCAGTCCGTGTTTGATGGCAGTGGTCAGTGATAAAAGCGAGTGTACGTGACTGGCCGAGAGTTCTGTGAAGACGCAAGTGTCGCGGGACAAAACATCACATTTCACTTCTCTCTCTTTCTCACTCGCCGAAAAGTGGACGTGCATTTGCACGGACAAGCCTCGGATCACTTTTCCTTTTCAAAATCCTTTTAATTTTGAAGAAAAACTTCTGAAACTCGATAATTCGCTGCTGGAAATCCACGAGTAGGGGCAGGCGCGGAGCGAATCGCGTCGGCGCCGGAGTAGCCAAATGGTAAAGGCGTGGTTTTTAGGGATCCATGGATAACAGTCCTTCGGGGGTTCGATTCCCCCCTCCGGCAAATGCTCTTTTTCCGCACGGATTCAGGAAAATGTCGAACTCTCCAGTGGTTTTTTCACGGTATTATCCATTCTTTTGGGTGTGATTTTGAAAGACAAACACTTTTTATTTCTCTCTTTTTTTTAAAGCGATTTGTTGTTGACCTTATTGTTTTCTGTTTTCGTGTTTTCTCGCCCGCATTCTGAAACTGATCGAAACGTTCCGTCTATAAATAGATCCTTCTAGAACGTTCCGACGCGGCGTTCGCCCGGCAACTTCCGGTTTCGATGCGGATCCGCTCGGCGCCGGGGTAGCCAAGTGGCAAAGGCGCGTGTCTGGAGAACATGTGGATGTACATCCTTTAGGGGTTCGATTCCCCTCCCCGGCAAACGCTTTTTTCACGGCTGCATCCTGAGAACATTCTTGAAAGTGAAGAGGATCATTCTTGAAGTGTGATCTGCACAAAACATCAGTGACCAGTTTGTCGCAACGCAAAAACAGTGCGAAGTGATCGATTCGGGGCCTGTTTACGTTCCCGCGAGACACAGAGTTCAAAGTATCGTGTGTTTGTATCGTGTGTCCGATCACCTCATTCCCGCCGCCTCCCGCCAGCGTATCTCGTAGTCTCTCGCCGTCCTCGCTCGTCTGCGCCCTCCGCTCTCGCCGCACTCTCTCGCTTCTTTCCGTTTCTCTGCCGCACGGCGTCTCGCACCCAACACAAAGAACACAAGAATCGCCCTTGTTGCCTTCCCCAGCCTCATTCTTCCATCAGTTTGCCATTTTCTTCTTCTTCTCCTCCTCGTTGCTGCAACTTCTACCATTTCAGCCATGCCAAGTGAGACGAGTCAATTCGGAATCGAGACCGACTCGGTCACTCTTCAACGCTACGTGCTCCAGGAGCAGCGGAAGCATGCGGACGCCTCTGGAGAGCTCACCAGCCTGCTCACCAACATGCTCGTCGCCATCAAGGCCATCGCCTCGGCCACTCAGAAGGCCGGACTTGCCAAACTGTGAGTCAGCGCGAAGACTCGAAAGCATCTTGTGGTTCAGGTACGGAATCGCCGGCTCGACGAACGTGCAGGGAGAGGAGGTGAAGAAGCTGGACGTGCTGAGCAACGAACTGATGATCAACATGCTCAAGAGCAGCTACACGACCTGTCTGCTCGTCTCCGAGGAGAACGAGGAGCTCATCGAGGTCGAGGAGAAGCGTCGCGGCAAGTACATCGTCACGTTCGACCCGCTCGACGGTTCGTCCAACATCGACTGCCTCGTCTCGATCGGAACCATCTTCGGAATCTACAAGAAGCGCGGCGACGGACCGCCGAGTGTCGCCGACGTGCTGAGACCGGGAAGCGAGATGGTGGCCGCCGGATACGCGCTCTACGGCTCGGCGACGATGGTCGTGCTCTCGACGGGCGACGGCGTCAACGGCTTCACTCTCGACCCGTCGATCGGCGAGTTCATTCTGACGCATCCGAACATGCAGTGCAAACCGAAGGGATCGATCTACTCGCTGAACGAGGGGTACGCGCAGACGTGGAGCAAAGGACTCGCCGAGTACATCCGCACGCGCAAGGATCCTCCGCCGGGCAAGAAGGCAATGGGACAGCGTTACGTCGGATCGATGGTCGCCGACGTGCACAGAACGCTGCTCAACGGCGGAATCTTCTTGTATCCGCCGACCGCTTCGGCCCCGACCGGCAAGCTCCGTCTGCTCTACGAGTGCAATCCGATGGCTTTCATCATGGAACAGGCCGGAGGAGTCGCCACCACTGGAAAGGAACGCATTCTCGATATTCAGCCGACGGCGGTGAGTCCTCCGGAAGAGCCATGAGTTCACCCTGTGACTTTTTCAGATTCACCAACGTGCTCCGATCATTCTGGGCTCGAAATTGGACGTCGAGGAGGCTCTCGAATACCTTGCCAAATACGATAATTAAACGGAATCTAGTCTCTTTTCTTAATCTCTAGTTTGTTGTAATATATTCTGACTCCCTTTGCCCCCCGCCAAATCAGTTTCAGCACTTTTTCACACATGCTCAAAAAGAAATAAAGATAATCCGGGAGCTGAGGATGAGGAGAGATGAGCGCGTCGGATAAATAACTCGAGCGATAGAGTTGAGGAGAGAAGCGAAAAGAGAGAAGAAGAAGAAGAAGAAGGCAGAAGACGTCGAATCGATGAGTCCGGCGTGACGTCGTCTTGTTTTCTGTCTCGCATTCCGCTACGTGTCCCCCCCGTCGAGGACGAACACGACTTGGCACCGAGCCAAGTCCCTTCATGTCAGAGGGGAACCGAAGAGAGAAAGAGACGCAGAGAGCAGATTTTCGGGGTGGGGGAGCTCAGTGAGCAAAAGAGCCCGTCGTCTTTCTCTCTCTCTCTCTTATTTCTTCTTCTTCTTCTTCTTCTTTGCTCATCAATTCATCCGCTTCTTCCTGGTTTCAACGCTTCGCCGCGGCGTCTCGACCGCCCGCCTCCCCCACTTTCCGCTTTTTTCGAGGAGACACTGACACCTTCTGGACGTATTCAGAAGAAATCAAGAGGCTCGCGCAATATTAGTAAAAGAAAAACCGCTGAATGCACTTGTCTCCTTCTCGTTTTGTGGCGAATAAATGTGTTTTGTCGGCGGCTCACCCCCCCCCCCCCCCCCACTCGTTTTCTTCGCCTCGCCCTTCTCGCCCTCCCACCCACCCACCACTTTTTAATGCTCTTTCTCTTTCGATTTCTTGCGCAGTTTGCACAAAAAAAAGAAAGAAGGGAAGCAGCGGCAGCCGCTCTACGCCTCATTTCAATTAAAACGTGCCAATCAGTACGAATAAAGTTATAGAGAGGAAAAAAAAAGCGATGAGTTGTGCGATCAAACAAACGGGACGATGATCCGTGTGTGTGTGTTTGCACTTGACACCTCGGGACACGCCGCGCGAAGAAGAAGAAGAAGAATCAGGAGGGGCAGGAGGGGGAGGGGCGGACTTTTATCCCAAATGCCAAATCGCTTCCAAAGAACTAGCACCGAACCATGGCTACTCTTTCTCTCGAGCAATTCTGCTCTATCGCACACTTGGGAGACTTCTCGCGGCCCCACTGATTTCAGTGCTTGACCTCTTTCGAGCTGATTCAAGTGTTTTTTCAATGAAAATGAAGTTTTTTGAAAGATTCTGAAAAACTTCGCCAAATCTGAGCAAGACTAGAGGGAAAAAAGAGCTCTCGCAGAGAAGGGTCATTTCTCAAAACGGAATGTCTTGCATTCTCGATTCGTTTCTCTCCGAATCGGAATCGCTCTCTCGATTCTCGTTCGGGCCCAAAACACTCCTCTCCCAACTGTTTCCCGCCGCGACTCTTTCCAGAGCGGCAAAACAAGCGCGACCCGAGGCTTCTTCTTCTTCTTCTTCTTCCATGATGTAATAGTGACGTAATCGGAGGAGCCGGCCCGGTCCACACAGGGCTCCGCGAGCACACACTAATTCATGTGACGAGAGAGGTGGACGCATTCTGACTGCCCTCTCTGCTTTTTAGATGTCGTCCCGGATTCTTCGTTTTCTTTTCTTTTTTCGCTTCTTGCACTTTTCGAGTCTCTTCCATTCATGCTTTACTACGAGAAACGAGATCTTGGAAAAGACTTTCCGAGTCGGAGAGACGCCGAGAAACAAAAAAGAGAAAGAAAGAGAGAGAGAGAGAGAGAGAGAGAGAGAGAGAGAGAGAGAGAGAGAGAGAGAGAGAGAGAGAGAGAGAGAGAGAAAGAGAGAGAAAGAGAGAGAGGGGACCCGCCCGGGAAGCGATTCTTCTCTCATTTCTCGCACATGTCCCCCCCCCCCCCCCATGACAAGGCTGCTCGTTATGATAGAAATCATCTTGCCTCCCCCCCTTCCCTTCATCTTTTCTCTCCCACTCATTCAAGAATTCGAAGATCTTGAAACTGATCTCGAAATAGAAATCGGACTGGCGAAGAGTCTGAAGTGTCACATATGCCGCCGAGCTGTGTTCCATGCTCCTCCCGTCCTGTCAACAAGCTCGCGGAGCCCGCGGAGCAGTCCTCCTTCTCTCCACTACCACAAATCATCGTTAATTGTCGTTTTTGTGCTCATTGAGCCCATTCTCTTGCTCTCCGTCACCTTTCGTTTTGCTTGCAAGCACTTTGCCCACTCGATTCAGATTCGAAATGGACGAATCTCACAAGATGGGCTTCCTCGGAGCCACCTCCTACGTCATCGGCAACATCATCGGCTCGGGCATCTTCATCACGCCCGCCTCGATCCTCCGAAACGTCGACAGCATCGGACTGAGTCTCGTCATCTGGGTCCTTTGCGCAGTGATCGCCATTCTCGGTGAGTCTGGATCTTCGAATCTGAAATCAGAGAGAGAGAGAGAATTCAGGAGCCATCTGCTACATCGAACTGGGCACGTCGATTCGAGAAGCCGGATGCGACTTCGCCTACATTTGCTACGTCAAATGGTACTCGATCGCGTTCGCGTTCATGTGGGTCTCGGTGCTCATGACCTACCCGGCGACCATTGCGATTTGCGCCGAAACGTTCGGACAGTACCTCATCGAGGGTCTCAAACAGGTTCGTCGCTTCCGTCGCAGCCGCCATCTTCTCCTTCTTTTCAGTACTACGACATCGAGCCGGAGTGGGTGCCGACGTGCCAAAAGTTGTTTGCGTACTCGTTATTATGTAAGTAAAGGAATATCTTCTTCTTCTTTTTTTCTTTTTTCTTCCTGCTCCCGCTGCTCCCCTCCCGCGGCTCTTTTTCTCGTTTCCCATCGGTATCCGATTGCAGTCCTCGTCACGTGGATGAACTTTTTCGAGTTGAGCAAGTTCGCCGCTCGCTTCCAAATCATCGCCACCGTCGCCAAACTGCTCTCGTGCTTCCTGATCATCGCCACCGGTTTCTACTTTTACTTCTTCAAAGGTCTCCCCTTCTTCCCCGCGTTTCTCCTTCCAACCTCGTTCTCTTTTTGCAGGATGGACGGGCTACCTGAAGAATCCGATGCAGGGATCAAACTACGAGACGGGCAACCTGATCCTCGGATTCTACGGCGGGCTATGGGCGTTCTCCGGGTGGGACGTGCTCAACTACAGCACCGGCGAGATCAAGCATCCGAAGCGCAACGTGCCGTTCGCCCTCCTCACCGGCATCTCCGTCGTCACCGCCGTCTACGTCGCCATCAACGTCGCCTACTTCGTCGTGCTCGACGTCGACACCGTCAAATCATCGGACGCCGTCGCCGCGGTACCGATTCCCACAGGCGCTCGCAATTCAATAGTCCACTTTCTGCTCACTTTCAGATTTTTAGTCGTGAGACACTCGGCGACTTTGCCAACGTGATTCCGTTCCTGATCGGCATTCTGCTCATCGGATCGCTGAACAGCAATCTGTTCTCGGGAAGTCGGTACATGTACGCGGCGGCGAGACAGGGACACCTCCCCGCCTGCTTTTCGTGCGTCAACGAGCAGACCGACTCGCCGAGAGTGGCCGTCCTCGCCCAGGTTTGCGACAGTTCTGACGAATCATTCAGTGAGAAAAAAAAAACGACCGGAGGCCTCCGAAAAAGCCAAAAGAGTGTCTGAAAACCCTCAAAAGTTCTGCAAGTTTAGTTGGCAAGACTCCCGGAAAAGACGGAGCCGGAATCCCTGAAACTTGTAAATCTGAAGCTCTTTGCACTTATCTGAAGATCTTAAAACGCTCTGCAATCGTTGTCACCAGACCATTTTCCTAGAACTGCCTCCCCCCTATAGGCTCACTTCCCCTGACGAAACGTTTCCCTCTTTGCAGAGTGTGCTCGCCCTGCTCATCTCGTACATTGGCGACCTGGACACTCTGATCACGTACGTGATGTTCGGCTTCTGGGCCCAACGCATCTTCAGTCTCGTCGCCCTCCTCATCATCCGCCACAATCACATTCCCGTCCATCCGGACGCCGTCAGAGTGCCCCTCTTCTGGTTCGTCGTCTTTTCCTTCCGGAAAGATGCTCACTCCGATCGATTCCAGCATCTACCTGTTCCTCGCGATCACCGTCGCCCTCGTCATCATTCCGATCTTCCAAGAGTTCCAGTCCACCGCTCTCGCCATCGCGATCTGTCTCTTCGGATTCGTGCTCTACTACTTCTTCATCTACAAGGCGCACTTCCCGAGATGGATGATTGCCATCAATCGTGAGTCCCCCCGAATCGCTTCAGAAGTCGTCGTGTCTTCCAGAGAAGATCACCCTCTGGTGCTGCATCGTCTTCGACTGCCTTCCCGACGTCAAAGGCGGCGTGCAGCTGCTCGCTTCGGACAGCTCGCAGGCGCTGCTCTCGAAGCGGCTCTCGTCGACGCGTCTCTCCGACGACAGTCTGCCCGATCTGCATTCCGACGAGAAGAACATCATGCGTCGCAACGGCAGCTCCGCCGGGCTCAAGATGTTGTAAGTGTCGCGTCTGCGAACACTCGCCCTCCTCACCCGGATTCAGAATTTCCAGCGTCCCGTCGTCGCTCGTCGACCTCATCAGCGATGTTCAGTAGAAGAGAAAGGAGACGTGAAAGAAGACGTTGCTCTCCAAAAAAAAACACACACACACATACACTCATTCTCTCGTTTATGGGTCAACCTGTTGTCTGCTCATCTTGTTGTTTTTCTCGTTTTCCTTTTCAAACTGTGCAAACGTGCTCGATCGGGTCTCGCACGGAAGAGACAGCGACGTCCGTAAATCGACACAACGTCGTCTCTTCCGTGCGAGACCCGTCGCAGCGTGTTTGCGTACCATGCACAGTTTGATCATACCATCCTTCCTTTTTTTTGAAACTTCCAGTGAACTTTTTTTTGGTCAGACTGTTTTATATTAACATTTTCAATAAAAATGAAAGCGAAACCATCTATCAATTACTCAATAATTACAGCTCAAATATTAGTTTCGATTCGAATGAATCTCAAAAAAAAGGGAGAAGTACGACTAGAATTGCAGTTCTGAAACGACGTCTACAGAAGAGGAGGATTCAGATGAGTGTCCACGGCAGACGGACGAGACACTTGGACTCCTCGTGCTTCGACAGGTACGACTTGAGAGCGAATCGTTTGCCGCATCTGGAGCACTTGTGCGGCTTCGTGCCTGCAAACTCGTAACTCTTCCGGCCAAGACAATTTGGAGCCACCCTCGGACGAGGAGCTCTTGCCGATTCTCACCTGAATGCGTCTGCACGTGTGCTCGCAGGTTGCTCTTGTCGGCAAAGTGTTTCGAGCAAATGTCGCATTTGAACGGCTTCTCGCCCGCTGAAAATCGAATGCGAGTGCTCATTCGAAAGAGGATCGTGCTGGGTTACTGTAGCGAGCACTTACTGTGAGTCCGCAAATGTCCTTGAAGCAGCCACTGACGACTGAACTGTTTTCCGCAGACGTTGCACTGGCAAGAAGAAACCGGCGAGCCGCCGTCCGACGACTTGGCAGTCTTGGCGTCCGGAGAGGAGGGAGTACTGTAGGAGGCAGGCGAAACTGACGGCGACTTCGAAGAAGACGTCGAAGAGGAGTTGCAAGAGGAAGACGTCGGAAGTGTCGGCGAGGAGGGCGTGACGGCGGCGGCGACGTACGGAACGGGGAGCACTCGCACTTGCACGTTGTACTTCTTCTGGAGAGAGAGAGAGGATCACGGTGGGTTGGGACGTCATCTGAACGCGGACTCACCTGGACTTGCTCGAAGAGAGCCGTCGAATACTGCAGGAGGAATGGTGTGGAGAGAACCGGAAACGGTGGCACTTCGAACGAAGAAGAAGAAGAAGAAGACGTGGAAGATGACTGACCGGACATGATGAGGTGAAAGGGACGACTTCTGAATTCTGACGCGAAAGTGTGATTTCGAAAAGTGTGGGCGGAGCCGGGAAACCAGAGAAGGGGCGTGGCGACCAGGTACGGAGGAGAGCGGCGACTACGGTAGCTTTCGAGACATGCGGGAAATCGTAAATTTGAATTGTTTTAGTGTTAATGGGTCGTGAAGGCGCCCCCAGAAGAGCACTTTCGCTGAGCACCTAACGGGCTCCCGGAGCATATGTGTCGACAATTAGACGCCTCCTGGAGCGGAGAAAAAACGGAACATTCGGAAAGGTGACGGAGAAAATTCGATGGAAAAGGGGGGAAAGGAGGGGTGTAAAGTTACATTTTTTCGGAAAATTCCCATCAACGCCGAAAAACCACTCCCTCTCAACCTCATAAATCCAGCCATTTCAGGTGATTTGATAGCGAGAAACGAGAGAAACCACTCCTTTTTTTGCGGAAAACTGCCGGCCTTCGAGTGTTTTCAGCGTCCCTTTACTGTTTCGTTTTTGGAAAGTGGAAGCGTGCTCTATTGACAACTTGCGTGGGAAACGTTGCGTTTCGCGTGAACGACAGCCGACAGGCTCAAAAGAAGCACAAACACTCTATATTCCGGAGAGGGGGCCGGCGCTCGTTTCAAAGGGAGAAGGGCACGCATGGTACCGGTGGGGATGGGCGTGTGTCGGTGGGCTCAAAGAGGGCGAGCACACAAATTTCGGAAAAAAGGGGGGAGAGAAAAAACATGTGAGGAACGAAAGAAACACATTGCGACAAGTGTCCTTTCTGTGTGACAAACTGTCGACGAAGAAGAGCCGTCGCGTGGGGGGACACACATGCTCTTCGCAGAGGAAACACCGCCCACATCTGGCCAGCAGTGTCTTCTTTCCTTCCGGTTCGGGTCATTCGTAGATAGATCGAAATGGGTGTATTAGTACGGTACTTGAAGACACGGTCGTCACTGTTCAGACGTGGATTAGACATCGATGAACGGAAAACGGACGGACGGAAGGACGGTGTCAAAACACCTAGACACTGGGATCTTTCACGGATTTTCGAGCAAAAACATTGAAAAATTGCGAGAAGCATCTGCAGATCGAAGATATTCATCGTCTACTGTCAAATGTTCGGACGGCTTGAATCTTTTCTGAGCACATTACAGGCAGTTCACAGACAAGCGACAGCTTACGAGAATAAGGTGTGCGCCTTTAAACTTCAGGCTACGGTATGCACGAATTAATCGTTTTATGGATACCAACGGCAGAGAAGTGCCAAAATCTTCTTTTAAATTTTCTACAAAAAAGGCAATACCGTCAAGTTTTATGACGTGGCTCTGTCTAAGAATGCACACGAGGCTATCATTTTGGTGATTACTGTAGAAAAGACGACGAGAAGCGAATTCGGATTCAAATGTCACCAGAACCTTCTTTCATCCAATAATTTACAACCGTTTCTGGTGGCACCAAGAGGACACGCGACTTCAAATTTCTTCCCAGAAGGCAAAAAGTCGTAAATGGTGGTGTGCACGCCGATTTTCGGACAAACATCATAAAAAAATGAAGGAACACTTTTACGGGCGGCCGGCAGAGGCTCATTCGTTATTTGAACGGTTTGGATGAAAAGGCGATGAAAAGGGAGATGAAAGAGATGAAAAGGGCCAGATCCGGACAGCTTCACATGAAGCTGTTTCATAGAAGGGACCCCGCCAGAAGCTCAACTTTGACAGGCTATATCTCCAAAACTAGTAAACTCATGAAAAAGTTGTCAACTACAAAAACATGGAACACTTGAAGATGATCATGTTTGTAGTTGACAACTTTCCAAGAGCTCTGCTAGTTTTCGAGATATTTCGGTTTGAAGTTAACCACTTGGCGGGTCTCGTCTATTATGAAACTGTCAGTTTCAGACCACGTCAACCTTTTTTCTCGGTTGAGTACTCGAAAGTGTCTCCTCTCCTCTCCTCCGAGATCTGCTCGATGCATCCCAAATCCGTGCTTGCGCAATCTCTTGATGTCTCTCCGACGAGGCGATACGTAACACTTTCGCTCTTTCTGTCAATCAACACCCGCATCATCATCGCCTTGTTTGTCTTTACAAAATACTGTTAAACAACCCGCATACAACCGAACAGCACGGAATCGCCAAGAGACACAAGACTATTACGAGCACTTCTTCGCGAAGCCTGGCCACGTTCTCTTCGTTCGGATCCGCGACGTAGCGGGCAAGCGCCTCGGCTAACTTGGCGAGCGCCGTCTCGAGTAGAAACAACGCGTAACAGGCGCCCGCGAAGAGCAGTCTGGAAGTTTCGACTTTTTCATCCGTTTCTCCTTTCTCACGCACTTTGCAGAAAACCTGTAGAAAGTCTTCCGGAACGGACTTATTTCGATCGTGTTCTTCTCGCGGGGCTTGTGCAATCGAGCCAGTTCGATTCGGAAGCGGAGCTGCTCTTCGGCCGCCGAGAGAAGCGCTTGTGCTCTCCGTTTCGCAGCGATGTACTTCTTCTGAAAGCAGGAAGTGAATTCAGACGACGTCGAACAGTCTTTTACATTCTCGACGACGTCTTTTGTCAAGTCCCACGTGAAATTGCCCGTCAGACGAGCTGGAGGATTCAGATGAGCCGACGTCAACGCGCTTCTCGCACGGCAGTACTCATTCAGAACCATCTGTTTCGTCCAATCGGAAAGTCTGTGTCGATCTATCTCGGCGTACTTCTGAAGACACTCTCGACGTCTTCTGCGATTCAGAATTCTCAACTCACGTCGTACATCTCGTTGATGGCGCCTCGGTCGACGCGGCGGAAAGTGTTAGTATAGTTCCGGGCGACGAGTCGAGGAGCATCCAGTCGATCGAATCTCTCTAAGAGTCTTCGGCATCTAAACCAGAAAACCGAATTCAGAAGACGTCACGAAAAGAGCAACTCACTCATCGGCACCCAAAAATGCTTGCTGGAACTGCGATGGCAACTGATTCGCGGACGCCCGTTTCCCGGACAAAAATAACGGCTCAGAGCCGATCGATAAACGAACAATAACGAGAATAAACAGAAATACAAGCATTTTGAGACAAGAAAAGTGCGAAGAAATCGATTGAGGGCTGCGGATCGAGGACCTTTTCGCGAGGAAAGTAGATCAAAAACGAATCACTTTCGAACTTTTTGTCGCAGACAGAACGTTTATTCCAGATCAAATGGTCGCCAGCCTATGCCGATACGTAACAATGAGACACCCAACAACTTGTTTTTATTCGAACCATCAATGCCACTCGTACACATAGGCCCAATATTTGAGAACTAGGATGTGAAGGGCGAAGAGAAAGATGATGTCTTTGGCGAGAAGGACGATGCGAACCCACTGCTCCTCGGTCGGTTCCATCACAAAAGAGGCGACGGCGACGACTATCCTTTTGTACAGCTCGAACAGACGTTTCGACAGGTGATAGTAGAGGATCAGGAGCACTCTGGAAGCTTCCGTTCAGTCTGTGATCTTTGCGACTCTCACGAACTGATCGATGAACTTGAGGTGACTCTTCGTTTTCGGACTACTATCTTCTTCTTCCTTTCCCCTCGGCGGCTCGAGGAGCCCGTGCACTCGAGCCAGTTCGATTCGGAACTGAACAAGTTCTTCGAAGGAAGAGAGGAGCATCTGCTCTTTTTCTTCTGCCGTCATGTTCATATTCTGAAGGGTGACGGTGAATTCAGAAGACGTCAGGACTCTCGCTCACATTCAATGGATCGTCATCTGTCGGCTGCCATTCAAGACTCCTCTTCAGTTGAGCCGACAAGACTGCGTTCCTGGCACGACAGTACTGATTCAGAAGCATGTCCTTGGTCCAGTCGGACAGCCTCTGACGATGCATCTCGGCGTACTTCTGAAGACACTCTCGACGTCTTCTTCAAAGTTCCGAAGTCTCAACTCACGTCGTACATCTCCAGAAGCAACTTCTTCTCGCCGGCGTAGGTCATCAAACCGCGGGCTCTCAACTCGCGGCAGTTCTCACCGAACGAACGACATCTGGAGCGGAGTTCAGAAGGCGTCGGAAAGAAGCAACTCACTCGTCGGCAGTCGTGTGACAGTGTCTGAGCTTGAGCCATATGTCGTTCGGGTGCGGCTCCTCGGCAAGAAATAACGGCTCACAGCCAATCGATAAACAAAAATAAGCAACAATATAAAATAGGAGTACAAACATATTACATTAGGGAAACAAGAAGAAGATCGATTTGAATCGGAGTCGTCTCGAAGGGTCTCTCGAGAAGAATTGGAAAGGGGAAGGGGTAGATCAAAAGAGGAACCAGTGTAGATCAATCGGAACTTGTTATCATTTCAAAGGATCGATTCATTGCTGCTCGCGTTGCTGTTCGGCGATTCGAGCCTCGCGAAGTCGGATCAAGAGCAGAAAACTGAAGGTGATCGACCAGGAGAGCAGGAATACGAGACTTCTGAAACAACGTCTTCTGGCTCCGATGGCTCCGATGACTCCCTTACTTGTCCAAATACTGACTCCAGAAACCATTCGCTTCCGCGTCCTCTTGTTTCAAAAAATCGCGGATCGCCGACACCTTCTGCAGTTCGAACATCTCCAGAAGTCCCTCTTCTTGACGCTTCGCCTCGAGGTACGCATTCTGAAACGAGACTAAGAAGTGTGTGAGTTCCAGAAGACACTCACATTCTCGACGACGTCTTTTGTCAAGTCCCACGTGAAGTTGCCCGTCAGATGAGCTGGAGGATTCAGATGAGCCGACGTCACCGCGTTCCTCGCCCGACAGTACTGACTAAGAAGCGGTCTGATGTCATCGTCGGACAGTCCGAAGTTATAGATGTTTATATACTCCTGAAGCCACTGGACGTCTTCTGATTCCACTCCAGAAGACGTCACTCACCTTGAACAGCTCCTCGAACAAGACATCAACGACGGCTGATGAATTCCGGAAATGAAGGCCTTCCATACGGTTTCGGTAAAGTCGACGGCATCTGACAAAGGCAGTTGGATCTTCAGAAGAAGAAGAAGAAAGCTCACTCATCAGAGGACATGGCAATCTGAAAGAATCCCTCGCGCGGCGGTTTCAAGTACGACGGCTTCTCGTCTTCCGACAGGAAAACAGGCGTCGTGAAAGAAGTCGTGAGACGAAAAAAGCAAAGAAAATGGAAAACTAGAAGCATTTCGGTGAAATAGAGCAAGACGAGAAATCCGATCTGAACGGACAGCTCGAGCCGATTGAGCAACGTGGCGTTTTCACGTTTTTTTTTGAATAAAACTGTTTCCACGTGGCGCGAACTTTTCGCCATAATATTCTAAGCGATCACATCGATTCGGGGGTCTTTCTGATGATTTTCGATGACTTTCCATATTGTCGGTCCACCGAGCGCATACATCTCGCTCCATTAGACTAGGCGCGAAAATTCGAAAAATGCTCGAAAAACCTCGGCCATGGCCTAAAAATCCGGCAATTCGTTCGAATTTTCGCGCGCGAATTCTTTCGAACCGCGCGACGAGCCAATTCGTTTCTTCTGCTCAAAATGCTCATGACACGTGTCTTCGGCGAAATCAAACATTCGCGCGTCGAGAAGATCATTTCAAAAGAAAAAATATTCGGAATTTACTCGTTTCTAGTCACGTTTACTCGAATGAATGAGTGAGTTTTCTGGGGACGGAATTTCAGCCGTAAATCTGAAATTGTAGCCGCTGAAACGAAGAAGAACAGTGATTCGGGAGTGCAGCGAAGAAGATCCTCCAAATCGAAGTCGAAACATTCGACTGGCAAGTCGAAGAACGGTCAGAAGACGTCGTCGTCGATTCAGAAGACGTCGCCGTCGATTCAGAAGACGTCACCTTCGATTCAGAAGACGAAGAGCACTAGCAAAGAGACGAAGCCACGGCCGCGAGGAAATCGCTCGAAAATGTCGGAAAAGTCCAGGGAATCGGCTCAGAAATCGGTGAAGGCGTCGCCGAAAGCCGGTCTAAGTCCACCGAAAGGCGGTCTGAGTCCGCCGAAAAGTCGGTCCTCGATGAAGCCGAACGAGGCGTCGAACGTACTCTTCAGAAGACCTTCTTTGAACATTCTGAATTCCATTTTCAGCGCGATATCGACTCGACGCAATGGGAATTCTCGCATTACAAAGACGAGGCGAAGGGGATCGTGAGCGAGGATCCGAACACTTACGTGACGGACAAAGTCGGCGAGGCGACGCCGTTTCTCGCCGAAGAGAAGCAGAAGATGCTCGTTCGAGGGGAGCATCTGCTCAAGAAACCCACGTGGATGCTCATCTTCATCGCCATCGAAATAGTGAGAAGACGTCGGAGGAGGGGTGACTCTTCGATTCTTGCTTTTCCAGGCCGTCGCACTTCTGGTCTTGATTGTGTGGAGCTGCTTCACCGGCGACAACGAGTTCATTCCGGTCGTCGTGTGCTTCGCCAACGTCATCATCCTCCTCATCGTCGTGCTCATCGTCTTCGTCGTCCAATTCACCCGAATGAACGTCGTCGAGGAGGAGCTGAACGAGGACGTCCGATTCCGGATTCCCTACGGCTGGAAGTACTTTCTGTGCATGCTCCACCTCCTTCGCTTCTTCCTCACGTGCTCCAACATCACCATCGCGTGTCTCGACAATAACTTTGATGCGGGAGTCGTTTTCGTGATCGCCGGCATGCCGATCATGCTCATCCTGTCGTCCGGACACATTCTTTTCGCCGTCAAACATCACACTTGAATAAACGCTTGTTTCCGCGTGACCTTGACCTCCGACTGCCACGTGGCAGTGACGTGTTCTCTCTCGCTCCCCGTTCACATTCAGACCCTTCTCCTCTCGCACAATGAGTGTGCAAGTGGCCATATCGAAAGCCGAAGATTGGTCGCACTTTGTGAGTTTCTTTCCACGACCTCTTCTAGAAGTGAACTCATAACGTCTTCTCCCCCACTTCAGTTCGTTCGGAAAACGCGAAAAGTGCTTCCGGTGATCGGACGCCTTCTTCTGATCTCCACGTTTTTCGAGGACGGCATCCGTCTTCTGTTCAACACCGCCGACCATGCGCAGCATTTCGCGAGCCTCTGGAGCTTCAACTACCAATTTTTGTACAGTGTCACCCTTTTAACGGGCATCTCTCTTCTCGTGGGATCGCTTCTCGTCATGCTTCGGATCAAGGTCAGCGAGCGTTCTTTGTAACTCTGATCAGCAGAAGAAGAAGACTCTTTTCCAGATGTCGTATTCTTGTGGACTTCTGGCTTTCGTGATCGTCCTTCAGGTGCTCATGTATCAGTTGTACACGACGTACCACCTGTTCACTCGGAATCTGTCCGTCCTCTCGGGCCTTCTGCTTCTCTACACTGAGAACCTGATGCAGAAGCCGAAGAAGTTCGATCAGCTTCCTCGGGACGGAGGCGATTTCGAGGTGAGACAAGAAGACCGCGCGGGGGCGTTTTCCAGTCTCTCCTCTCTCTCTCTCTCTCTCAGATGTCGTCGTTCGTTTTGTTCGCGTGCCGCATGTTCCTGAATCTGATGCTCGTCTCGATGATGCACTTCGATCTCAGCTACAAACGTCTCTCGCTCTGCCTCATCTCGTACGCGATGATGATCTCGTTGTGGTGCGGCTTCAAGACGCGTCTGATGAGTCTGCTGCTCGCCACGTGGCTCCTCGCCTATAACATGGCAGCGAACGACTTCTGGAATCGTCCGGACCACGAGAATCACATCATTCGCTACGACTTCTTCCAGGCGCTGTCGACGATCGGAGGCCTTCTGCTGATGATCGAAACGGGTCCCGGCGAGTTGTCGGTGGACGAGTACAAGAAAAAATGGTGATATTCCTTTTATTTTCCAATTCAAACTTCAACTTCAAATAAATGTTTTTTTATTTCTTCGATGAACCAGTGAGAAAGGGTGTCAGATAACAATGAGGAAAATTGATTTGAAACGGGATTATGTACAACCGGTTTGAGATATGGAATCGCGGGAGCTCGCGGAGCAGCGACGTCACACGCGCAGCTCTCCCACTTTGCGGCGAAGAATGTGCTGCGGAGTGGAAGGCGTCGACGAGTCGATCACAACGCTCTTCTTTCGATGCTCGACTGATCCTGAACAATCGGAAATTGCGAGAGCACATTACACAGGAATGCGAAGGAGACATCTCTCAATCAGTACTTCACGACTGCAAACTGTGCCTCAAAGCCTACTATTCTAAACATTTTGTAAAACAAACTGAATCCGTTGAATGTCTAAGTGCGCTCTATTGAGAAATGCAAAAGAAATCAAACGAGAAACGACAAGTGAGCGTGTGTGGGAGGGAGTGAAAAAGAAGCGAACGAAAACGAACCGACGCGACGAGCACGCTACCTCTGAGCAGTTCGGCGAGCGACGAGAGCTCGCGCGAGATGTCGCTCAGCTGGTGCTCGATGGCCGTGATCCGCAGCGAGAGGCCCTCCTGCGTCGAGTGCACGTCGTGCACCAGCTCGTACGTGTTCGACGATGTCTGAGAATTCGGAAGTTTCAGAAGGGGGTCGTGACCCGGTTACGGTGGATACCTTCGCCACGTCGCCGAGTGAGACGAGATTCTCGGCCAGTTTTCGCTGATCTCGACGAACTCGCCGCATTCTGAAATGAAGCGAGCTCCAGATTCTGTGAGCTCTGGTCTTTTCTCGAAAGAGACTCACTCATAGATGGCCAGAAGAAACTTGCGCTGGTGCTGTCGAACCTTGCCGAAATCGGCTTTCTCCACCAACTTTCGATACTTGTAGATGAACCACGTCTCGCGGAGCACATTGGCCGCCGAGTGTTTCAACTGAAACAGATCGATTGCTACCGTAACCTGCTCCTCATCGAACCTGCTTCGTTAGCTGGGTGTCCTGCATGAAGTTGTGCACGTGCTTCTCGGCTCTCGTCAGCTCCAGTTTCCTCGCAATCACCGCGACGACCATCGAAGAGGCGCACGTGCCCAGAATGCCCGTGATGACTGCCATACTCCGTCCGCAGTACGTCTTCGGCACGATGTCGCCGTAGCCGACGGAGAGGAAAGTGATGGCGACGAGCCAGATCGAGTTGATGTAGTCCATGTCTTTGATGTTGTCGTGCGTCATGTACTCCCTCTCGCACAGCCGAAGGATCCATCCGGCGATGATCCAGAGCGACGCGGTGAAGATCATAAGCATCGTGCCCGGGCACATCGTCATCAACGTCTTCAGAATGAAGCGAGCGTTGAAGTTGACGCGGTTGAGACCGGCGATACTGCGACTGCTCGCGTCGGTGAAGACTCTGAAATCGATCGATGAAGACGTGGTCGTCGGTTAGAAGACGTTACCTCGAGTGAAGAAGCATGACTCGGCAGAGCCAGTAGAGCCGGAAGAACATCATGATGGAGAGGAAGACGTTGACGGCGTAGAGCGTCTTCCCGTGCATCTTCTCGTTCATGAACGGCGCGAGCATTTCGATCGGCAGCGGGCACAGCATGCAGATCAGCAGCTCGATTCCGATCTGCGACAACCTTCGGAGAGTCAGTGCAACCATCCAGTCGTCCGCCGCGTTCGCATTCATGAAGAGCTAGAAGGAAGACGTGTGCAACGAGCAAAGAGCTCAGAAGTCTCACCTGAATCTCGATAACGTGGAAGTATCCGACGAACGTGAGAAGAGCTGTCGTCGTTCCGATGATGCACACCTTCAGAAAGTGGCTCAGCGATGAGCCCGTCTTGATGACGTTCGCAGATCGGAGCTCGTTCTCGATGATCATGAGGACTGAAAAGACTGGAAGTCGTGGGAATTCGGAATTCTACCGTACTGATGCCCATAATCGCGAACGCCAACGCCTTGTCGCACACCATTCGTCGTTTTTCGTGCAAGTATTCGCGACGAATGAGACGGCCGCCGCTGAAATCGAAGCACTAAAGGAGAGGCGAACGGGTTACTGTACCTGTTCTCGTCCTTGTCATCCATCAGCGGAATCGTCGAATCGTCTCCGGCACCGCCACCTTTTCCGCCGCCGCCGGCCTCCAAATCGTTCGAATAAGCGATGGAGACCGATTTTCGAGACGCTGTTTCTCCTGAAAACATGACAAGTTCAAATTATCGCCTTTCTGGAAGCGAGTCTGATTTCCTGTCTTCGTACTGTCATGAGAGATCCACGAGAGGCCTTGCGGTCCGAGAATCCGACGGAGGAGCGCCTGCTCTCGCGACGGCAGGTACGCCATGCTCATCCGTCTGCCCCCGTTCGCCAGCATTTCCGGATCGAAATTGCGGAACATCGACTCGGAATTGGACCGCTGTTTGAGCTCCGAGAGCCGCCACTTCGAGGGATCCCTCCGAACGGTGCCCATCGGGGACATGGAACTCGGCGACGGTCCGCACGATCCGCCGCCTCCGCCGTGGTAGGCGAAGACCGGAGTGCCGTTGGCAGTGACCGAGATGTGGCCGTGGTTCTGGTGGTGGTTGCTGCTGAGACCGCCGTAGCTGAACTTGCCGGCTCGCAGACGGCTCGGACGCTCGAACATGTGGTAGCTGCCCGAGGCGGAGACGCACGAGCTCTTCGCCGTCGGCGTCGGACTCGCCGGCACGTCGAACGAGAGCTGCTTCGGGGCGGAGGTGAGGCGCGGAGCTCGGAGGATCGACTTGGGCGCCGAGTGGCTCCCGCTCAGAACCGCATCGTCCTGAGCGTCGGAGGAGGCGGCGGCGGCGGCGGATGGCGAGCCGAGCATCGTCTCATGAATGGGACGAGCGAGAAGCGAGGCGGACGAGTGCGTGGATCGAAGCGGCACGGTGACGGCAGGCGACGTGGGTGACGAGCTTGTCGGCTTCGATGAGGAGGAGGCGAAGAACGGCGGTGACAGTTCGAACAGAATTCTGATTGGCGGGTGGCTGAAGAAGAAGAAGGCGGAAGTGGAGGGGGGCGAGACGTGAAAACACGCAATCAGGCGGAGAAGAGGTGATTATCACTGGATTCAGACATGTTTTGGAGCTCGAGCCGAGCTCACCGAGCCGTAATAGGTATATAGAAAATGAGAGGGGGGATGAAATGGAGGGGAAGTGGGAGTCGATTAAAGCGACGAAGCCGCCTCGTGGACGTGTTTATAGAGCGAAAACGGGCGGGGGACCACGATTACTACACTACCCACAGAGAGCTCGCGGAGCTTATAATTAGTTTTTTTTGCTCACGCCGAGCCCTCGCTTCTCTATCTTTCGGCTAAATTGAGAGAGAGAGAGAGGCTCGGTGTATTCGGGAAGAAGAACCGATGAAGGGAAGGGATCTCTTTGTATTCGGAAGAGGTTGGGACGAAGGAGCATGAGTAATAAGTGACAAGTCAAAGTGGAAAAACAAGAGGAGGAGGAGGATGATTGAGTCGTCCGGAAGACAACGAAAAAGGGAGGAAAACGGAACAGAGAGAGAGAGGGTCATTTGTTTTGCGGTTTCTCGAACAGAGACACACCGGAACGAGCATTTTCAGACGAGAACAGGATCTCGACAGGCTCATGCTCATGGGTTTCTCCTCTCGAGATTGAGTTCCGATGGATTGGAAAGAGCACATAGACTGAGACAAGATCTCGCATTTGATCGAGCTCCAATCGAAAGAGCATTTTCAGAGTGACTCAGAGAATGGGTGTCTGCCCTCGAGATCGAATGGGAAAAAGCAATATGTCGGAGGGAAGCGGGCGAGTTGGCTCCAAACACCTACATGTTTTCCACCTCCCTCTAAATATATATATTTATTATAATCGAATTCCATCGGAGCTACGAATGTCAGACTCTGATCTTTAGATTCCGAAACGACGGAGAGAGAGAGAGAGAGAGCTCTCTCTCTCTGGCACTTTTAGTGGTCACGCCTCTTCTCGGCCGTCATTTGCAGGCAGACACACATCGGAATGCGAATGAAAGTGGGACTGGAAAACGAGAAGAGATGGCCTTGGGGAGGAGGAGGAGGAGCACGAATAATTGATGAGACAATGTTCAGAGACGGTGGCTGCTGAAGAGCGACGGACCACTTTGAAGGGGGGCAGTTGGGCGAGGAGGGTGGAAGAAGAATTCAGAAGACGTCACGTCATCTGGAAGCCGCCCTCTTTCTCTTGTCGACGTGGAGGAGAGGAAAGGCGGAAAGTCAATCCAATTTGCAAAAAGAGAGCACCGATTTAAATGTGTGTCTCTCTCTCTCTCTTTCTCTTTTCTCCGTTTGCACGATGCGTCAGGTTTCCACTTCGTTCTCTTCTTCTAAATTGAAACAGAATACTGGAAGAGGCCTTCGGATTCCGGCGGAGCTGGAAAAAGAGAAACGAGAAGGCCTAATGCGGATCGGGGGCGAGTCCTTCGGCTGAATAATCTGCTATGGGGGGCAGTCTTTTGAGACTCTCCGGGATATTGGCATTCTCCGGAAGGTCTCTGGGGGAGAGAAGCGATTCGAAATTCGAGAAGAAGACAAAGTTGTGAAGAGCAAAAGGGGGAAGAAGCAGATGATGTTGGGATCTAGTGACATGCGAATCGGAGAGACAACTGATGGGGCTTCCAAATGGATTTTCGCGATGGATTAGCAGATTGGAAACGGGGCGAGAAGCGAGAAACATCAGCTGGTTCGAAGGTGTCGAAGTGAGAGCGGACCGCTTCTGAAAACCCGCCGAGGAGAGGCCGGCGGAGCAGCAAGGGCAGACACACCGAGGAGTGCGTGTGCATTGGAATGGAAAGAAGCGGGGTGCTCGGCGAGCAACATGTCACACGTTTCACATTCTCCAATTAGACCCCCTTTTCTTCATTTGTGAGCGCAACCCGCGCGCGAGATAAGCGCAATGATGCAAGTGCGCTCCGATGAACTCCTGGGAGACGGGAGACTGACGTCTTCTGAATCACGTCGAATTTCCGGCGAGAAGACGTCGTCGTCAACGTCTTCGGACGCTAACTCACGCGATTATGCCCGAAATGTGTCGAGAAAAAGGAAGATAAGGAGGAGGAGGAGGAGGAGGCGTCGAAGAAAAGTGGAAAACATGTGGAATTCGCACGATTTGGAGGGCGAGAATCAGGAAAACATCGGAAGAAAACACAGAAAATGTGTGTTTCGTGTGTGTGTGTGTGAAATTGTACCCTTTATAGAAGATAATGAGCAGAGCGAAATGTGATACCGGAGGAAGAAAAGGAAGTGGAGAACAAGAGGAAAGAGAACAAGAAAGAGAGAGAGAGAGAGAGAGTTACAGTAGGGGCGAAACGAGACCCCCATCGACGACGTCTTCTTTGTTTTCCTTCTGATTCTGAAGACGTCGACGACGACGACGACGCCACCGCGCCGCCGAATTTGATAGTGTCTCTCTTTTTTCTCTCTTTTTTCACCGAAAAAGCAAGAGAGAGAGATGAGCAAAAATCAGCAGGAGGAGAAGAAAAAACATGAAAACACATGGTTTTTTAATTTTCTCCGCGTTTTCGCCTCAGTTTCTTCGTCTTCTTCGCCGTCTTTTCGGGCGGAAAAACCCGAGAAAAACGGGAAGATGGGCTATTAAAACGCGCGGCAGGTGTCCGATTTCAGCGCATTTTCTTAGGCGTTTTCGCGCTTAAATTTAGATGTGAAAGAAGTGCCAGAACGGAAAGAAAAGAGACGACATTCAGAATCAGAAGACGTCGACGACGATGGGAGATGAGGGGGCGGAGCTTCTTAAGGGCGAGATGATCTTGAAGACGTCAGAAGTCGCGACGACGACGACGACGAACGGCTACAAAGTGAGAAAGGATTTGTGTTCGCTGAGAGGCGCGAAGGCACACACAAGAGGGCCGAGAAATCCATTTATTTTAGTGGATTCTGGCTGGGATTTGCTCGCGAAAGCCGTGTTTTCGATCGAAATGTGCCGTCTGAGACGTTCGTCGCAATTCTTGCGCGAGAAGAAGAAGACGTTGACGATGAAGACGTTGACGATGAAGACGTTGACGATGAAGACGTTGACGAAGAAGAAGAAGAGCTGATGATGTGAGCCCATGGCAACTGAGTTCTGTGAAGCGTGTCTTTTCTCTGATCGTCATTTCGAGAAATGACTCATTGTACTTCCTTTTCGCTTTTCTGATTCTGATCATCGCAGCCGGTTGACTCGCTGTGTTTTTGCGCTCCGTTAGACTAACAAGCGCGAAAACTTGAAACAAGGTAGTGGGTTTCTAGGCCGTGGCCGAGATTTGTAGAACGACGAGCTCTCTAATAGAAGAGCCCTTTTTGAAGTTCAACTTTGAAATGGAATATATCCAAAACTGAAGCAGTTATACGAAAGTTGCCAACCACAAAAACATGGGAAATTTTACGGTGATCATGTTTGTAGTTGACAACTTTTTCGTAACTCTCCTAGTTCCAGAGATATTCTGGTTTCAAGCTCACCAATCGGCGAGGTCTCTTCTATTTTCGAGTTTGCGGTAGATTGAACATCTCGCTCCATCGAACCGTTTTTGATCTACTCACCTGTCTCATGACAGTACTCTTCCTCGTTTTTCGCCCCTCTGACCCCACTCACCAGCCGCGCAAACCGCCGCACAGACGTCCGCCTGTGTTCCGCTCAGGCTCAGCTTCCCGTCGATCGACGCCTCGGCCGCGTGCATTCGGCGAAGCGAGCCGAGACGCGAGATTTGGGTCGACGACTGCGAGTTGTGGATGACCGTCTTCTGAAGAAGAAGAAGAAACGATGAGAACGAAGAAGAAAACGAGGCGAGAGACGAACCTTCGGCGTGTGATTCCCATTGAGAAACGGCCGCAACGAGGGGCCGAGCCCGTTCATCCGCATCCAATTCATCGAGATCTACAAGAACGCGCTCACGCTTTTATCATTTCGCCGGTGTGTTCGGATCAAGAGTACTTGATCGTAGTCAACCCGTTTCCTACGAGGCCGTTGTCCTCGAATCGTCGGATCGAGCAAGTTTATCCGCGAGCCCGTCCGCCTCTGCGGTATCATCATTCTCTGTTTCTCTCTCTCTCTCTCTCCGACTGCAAAAGAGCAAACTAGAAACAAGGAAAAACATGGAA
The DNA here is from genome assembly GCA_963966605.1 of Caenorhabditis sulstoni. Classification (NCBI taxonomy): domain Eukaryota; kingdom Metazoa; phylum Nematoda; class Chromadorea; order Rhabditida; family Rhabditidae; genus Caenorhabditis; species Caenorhabditis sulstoni. Next base: position 6,553,851 of record OZ016475.1, read on the forward strand.
AAACGAGGCGAAGTGGAGGTCGGAAAGCGGCGAAAAAGTGAGTAATTGAATGCCGTTTTTCGGGGGAGAAAGGGTGTCAAACAGCGACACCCGGGGGCCGGGAGGCGGTCTCTTTTCGAAGTGTGAGAACAAGGAACAAGTGGAAGGAAGTCGGAAGAAGAAGAAGAAGTCGAGAGAAGGCGTGCCGGATGAAGACGTTCTCGACATCTCTCCTACCCAAACTGAGTCTTTTCTAGAAAGGGACGTTGATAGGATTACGGTATCCGACTTGAACTGATCTAGAATTAAGCTTTGTACGCAAACACCGAAAGTGGGCGTAAATCGAACTGTCTCTTCCGCGCAAGACCTGTGCCAACTCACGGACCGCCCTTATTCGGTGTTTGCGTACTCGGATAACGATATCGATTGTGAGAACATGGGAAAGCAGGAGAAGAGTTCAAAGAAGCTACAGATCTTTCGATCCAAAGTGTTCTTAAAGGGACAAAGATCAGATTACGGTATGTCCTGTCCTGCGACCGCAACGCGTTTGCAAACTTCAGGAACGCTTCCTGGTCAGCTTCTGACTTCTCGCACATTTGCTCATTTGAGCCGAGAGGAGGGAAGGAACCTTTTCAGACATTCTTTCCGCTTTCTCTCTCTCCAGAAGCTCTCACCGAGAAAACGAAATGGGAGAACATTTGAAAAGAAAACGCGAATAAAACAGCGAATGTGTTCTCATAACTGGCGGTGACCTTGTTTTTATCGGCCACCGCTCGAGTAATTCAATACGTTCGCCTTGTATTGACACTCGGTTTTCCAGCCACTCGGCGCGCTTTACAGCTGGAATTTCTAATTGTTACCACCACATTTCGTGGCCGCGAAACGACGAGACGAGACGGGGAGACACACAAATATTATGAAAATGGGGAACAGTTTGTTCCGGAAAAGAAGGGATTCTCGACGCGGAGAAAAAACAAGAGAAGAAGCCGAGATTATCCGGCGGCAAATTGGAAATGAAGAGGAAGACGAGGCGTGTACCTTGTGCTCTTTGAGCCGTCCCGCGAATCGATTCGCAAAGAGGAACGCGAGGGGAAAGGGAGAATTGGATTTTCAGATGGCAAAGGAATGAATAAGAATAACTCACCGAGTCACCGGAGAAATGGCCAAAACAAGAGAAGGAGAAGGCAGAAAACCAGCGTCATGAGAAACTCATTAGAAACAGAGAGAGAGACAGAGAGAGAGAAGTTTCGTCGTCTTTTCTCCATCGACACCTACCGTAATCCCGCTCACTTCCTCTTTATAAGAAGATGATCATTAGAGATAAGAAAGCTCGTTGTTTTTCACACCCCGTTTCTTATTATTTGTAGGCATGTGTGTGTGTGTGAATGCCCTTTTTCGCTCGATCCGACGATTTTCAAAGTGCTCACCTGGGCGACGTCCTGATTCGAGTCGAACGACGATTGTGGCGATCGGCCTCCGAGCGGCGGGAAGCCGCGCCCGTTCGAGAATCCTGAAACGGGAAGCAGTTCTTTCTGGGTGGCCTAAGTTTCACCCTACATGGCCTAGGATTCACTAGGCTTCCGTCTACGTGTTCGCCCTCTATGACGTAGGCTTTAATCTACACACATGACTGGCCTAAGTTTTTCCTCGTGTAACCTAGGTTTACATGCTTCAAGCTTAGCCTTCTATGGCCTAAGTTTCGGCTAGCATGGCCTAAGACTTTCCCTCTACGGCCTAGGTTTCACGCGGCCACGTTACATGCAGTTGGGACAGCACGACAGAACGACAAACGCACTCGAACACACCTGCACTACTGTACCCATTCCCCCCGGCGCATGCGAACGGACCGTCTCGTTGGACACTCGTCGAGCCGCCCGAGATGCCGGCTCGTCGCTTCCGCTGCTGTCGGTACTGGAAAAAGAGAAACGATTGGGTATGGATTGGATTCGAGATTCTGGAAGGGATTACTGGACTGTGGGAGACTCCGATCAGACTGCTCTCGTCTAGACTGTACATGTGCTGCAGCATCGGTGACGCCGACATCTTCTGAAGTTTGGGAAACCAGTCACGAAGACGTGAGAGGAGTAGAAGACGTGAGATGAAGAGAATGTGAGTGAATGCGGGTCGAATGAGACGGAGAACGGAGTCTTGGAGAGAACGAGTCAAGTCATGATGTGATCTGCTTTCGGCGCGAAAGGGATTTGCTCGCGGAGCCATATATATACGGTTGACTCGGATCAGATAATCCCAGAGGACACCGATGTGACCGAAGTAGAAAGAGAAGGGAATGAAGTCATTTTCAGAAGGAACAGGAGTTATTTTCAGAGAGAGAGCTCATTCGCTTCTTTTGGAGCTGAATACCAATGTGAACGAGAGCGAGTGTGAATGCTTTTTTGTGTTTTTCCACGAAAACGAGAATGAGGTAAGGGCGTACTTTTTGGACTGGACTCGGTGAGCTGTGCAGGAGAAAGGGGCATCGTACACGGTTACGGTATCTGGGTTTGGAAAGTGTTTCTTTTTCGACTGAAGCCAGGAGAGAGTAAGCAAGTTGTAAAGGTGTTCCATATCCAGTTTGTTGCAATAAAGGGCTGCAGCAGGGTTACGGTATCTGAGCAAAGTCAGCTCGAAACTGGTACCAGTGAACTTTCTGTTTTCGTTGATCTTCGGAGGACCATCGAGCAGGGTTACGGTAATAGAGCTTTCAACGCTGTTTTCTTTTCGGATTTGTTTGATGTGCTGGAGTGAGAGCTCGAAACTTGTGAGAATGAGCTCGGAGAGCAGAAGCGCACGGCGAGCCTGACTGGAACAGAGAATGCTCTCGGAGCTCTATCGGCTCGTTCCTACTACATCTTCTCCCGTAGGTGTTAGCCGAGTGCTCCGCGGAGCCCTGCAGTGAGTCACGCCTTCCAAACAAGTACTTCTTCGCCCTCCTACATACTTTCAATGATTGACAACTCGAAAAAGAAAAGTGTCCAGGGGGGCGACGAAATCAAAGATCCGCGATCGAGCGAGAGAGAGAAAAAGACCGGATGTCAGATGTGAACCCCTTTTTTCCTCTCAGGGACCACAAAAAGTCATGAATAGACGAAGACGAAGAAGGCGGTTTTTCTGAGCGAGAGGCGGGGGGAAACGGCGTGTTGCTCATCGGGGGATGCCAATCCGTGATGATGCGAACGGAAATGAGATTCGAGAAATTGGGAGGGAAAACACAGCATCGGGTGGAAAACGAGGCGGAGACACCCGATATTTTCGAATTCTTCATTCTACACTTCCGCGCAAAGGTTACATTTTGGGAGTGGACTCGAAATCAGAACCGAAAGACCGAGACGCATCGAGTATTCCAAGTTCGGAACAAGTTTTGATCACGACAGTTCGTTTGTTTGCAAGCAACTTTTGTGACGAGTTTCAACGAAATGTGTGTTGAATTCACGCAGAAGCTACTGAAACTCATCACAAACGAAATGGAGAATCGTCTGCCGAAACGGGAACGGATTCAAATTCGGTTTCCGATCGCAGAGAATCACTTTTCACCTCCTTCTTCTTCCTCTTGTAACTCCTCATGGGCACAGGCTGAGAGCACATGACATTCGGGCTCCGGCTCGGCTCAGTCCAATCGCAAAATTAAGGAAATGAGAAGGCAAAGAGAACGGAAATCTGTTCGCCGGAACGTTCTCCAGATTGGCGGCGAGCAAAAAGAAAACATATTTTCTTGGCAGTGCACAAGAAAAGAGAAAATAGGGGAAACGAATGACATCACGATTCCTGTACAAGTCGTAAATTGAATGGGTGCGACCGAAAAGAGTCGCTCGAGAAAGTCACGCGAGAGAGAGAGAGAACAAAAAAGGAAACAAATTGTGGCGGGGAGGAAATGGGGGTCGTCGTTTCGAGAGAATGAGAGTCCCTGCGAAGAAGATGAACTTTGAGGAACAAAAAGAGAGACATTTGAATGCGATTCGCAGAGAATGGGCTCCTCCTCTCGTCGAGAAGATGATGTCATTCGGGATGCAGAATGCAAATGCGCTCCATTTGGAAAGGGGCGGAGCTTCGACGGAAATCGAAACATGGGAATCACTTTTTGTTGTCACGACGAAAGATTTTCTCGAGTTGGCAATTAACGCGTGGAAATTCGGTTTTTGTGTTCGGCGATGCACCCCGTAAATGGACCCCAAACAGTCTCTTCCGTGCGAGACCTTTTCCAGTCCTCTTTTTGGTTTCTGTGCTCGAGAAGAATTCTATACCGTATAGATATGGATATCGCGTATAGACTATACGATATCGCGTATAGACAATATCGCGTATAGACTATACGCGATATTTAAGTATTCATTTCGAAACAGAAATTCAAAAAATTACCGTAAAAATGAGGAAAAGTGCAACAGAGCGCACTTGCATACTTATTTGGAAACTGGTGATTTTCAGCTCAATTTTCCGCCCTGATTTTTCTTTTTTCAGCTAAAACCCATAACTAGAGGTGAATATGCTGATAGGATAAAAAAATTGAAAAAAAAAACGGATGCTCATTGTGCATTGAGCACGTTCAGAGCACAAAGTTTCACGACAAACAACATCTTCTGTCTCGAATTTCGAATAAATATCCATTTTTCTCCGGGGGGAAGAGGAACCTCGAGCGAAAAACCCGAGAAAAACTACGACATCACTCACTCGAATGGCCTAATCTTGCCGGTTTGATCGAACAAAAAGAAGGAAAACTTTTGACTTTTCCCATTTTTTGCCCGACTTTTTTGCGCCGGAACCCGTTTACAAAGGCTCTCGCAGCCGTTCAATGACCACAAACCGCCCCCGTCGACGTCTTCAGATTCGTGAATTCGTTCGGAATTCTCGAATTGGGTTTGGAATGCGAAGGAGGAGGCGGGTTGCGGGAGTTTAGTGGTGTTTGAGCAGGAAACGATGAAGGAGACGGAGAAAAAGAAGAAGATGTGAAAGGAAGTGAACTCTCTAGAGTCGAAAAAATGAATAGGAGGGCACACGAAATTGGGTTAGAAGGGAGCACAAAGGGATTTGTACGAGCGAGAGAAAGCGGGACGATTTCTTTTTTGCAAAAGATTACGAGATGTGAGAGAAAGAACTATGATTCAAGAAGCCGATGAGATTATTGCTTTGGGGCAGCTAAATTTTTAACTCGAGAATGGCTCAGTGGGTCGCGTGCACACCTTTTGCCCACTCGTCCATGGTTCGTCTCCCCCCTCGTGCCGCCCTCCCAGTGTACAATTCAATTCTACGAATGAAATGTCCACTCTCCCTGTCACATAAAACGGCGCGTGTGGAAGACGACTCAATAAAAATATCCGGCTAGAGCCCTATTGTCCATGTGGTCAAGCTGGGAAGAAGGAGGAGGAGGAAGGAGGGGGACAGCGTCACAAAACACACGACGATGACGGAGTGGAAGAAGGAAGAGAAGAGGGACCCCTTCAATGCATACCAAATGCGAGTCAGACTCCTCTCCTCTCGTCTTCAATTATTTCCGCCGAAAAAGTATGTATGGAAGACAAAGATGACATTCGGTTGCAGCCGAAAAGAAGGAATGATTCTTGAAACTATCCTCTTGTGAGGAAAAGAAGAAAGTTTACTGGAGAAGAACCGAAAAGAAGAGGAGGGGCTGAGAGAGAGAGTGGCGAAGAACAATGAAAAAAGGAATGCACTCGGCAGACGGAGGGTGTTTCATTGTGCATAGAATGTCGAATGAAGAAGAGCGAAGAGAGGACAGATCAAAGAATGCTCGGGGGTTACGGTAGGCTCCGCGAGCAATTTGATTTCTCGCGAGAGTTTGTACTACTCCCCCCTCGCGTCTTGCACATTTTCTTCTGGATCAGCGGCCACGAGTCGGGAGAGAAAACCCGGAAGAATTCGAAAATCCGACTTGTTTTGTGCTCCTGTTCCAAAGGGTTTTCAGACGAACGGGGGTCCCTTGGGTCGCGAAAATGATTTATGAGAATCTGAGAGAGAGGGGGGGAGCAAGTGGTGACAATGGGAAAACACGGAAAACAGGAGGTGAGAAGACTGGAGAAGAAGGATGAAGGAGACGTGGCCGGAAGAGGCGTCTCCAGAAGACGTTCGAAAGAGGTGTCTTCAGAAGACGTTGACGGAAGAGGTGTCTCCAGAAGACGTGGCCGGAAGAGATGTCTCCAGAAGACGTTCGGAATATGTGTCTCCAGAAGACGTGGCCGGAAGAGGCGTCTCCAGAAGACGTTGGCAAAGAGCTCATAGAACCTTCAGAAGACGTTCCAAATCCCCAAGATGAGCTCCGCCCCGTTTTCAAGAATCGAACCGTCAACAAAAGTCTAGACCTCGCTCTTCTGCTCCACTTTCCGAATTGCTGATGAGCCGGGCGGGAAAGGATTACGGTGTGAGCCCGCGAAGTTCGAACTGATAAGGAACTTCATTCCCGGAGAGAGAGAGACAAACAACTCGTCTCTGATTCGGAAAAACACACGCCGTTTTCTGGTCAACAAACTTTTCGAAACGAGCACTTTCTAACATCAGCGACATCATTTTTTCGATCCGTCTTGAGAAATTCATTTGGTTTGCGACAAAGAAAATCTGTCACGACGCTTCACTTTATGGAGCATTCGATTGGAAACGTTTTTCGAAAAGTGAGCCGAGAAAGAGCTCGGTGCCATTAGAAATGCGGGTCTTGACGCACTTTTGAGGGTGGCTCGTTGCTGATAGCGTGACAAGTCCCTCGTCACATCATCTCGAGAAACCAAAATAACAGAAGGCCCGCCGTCAGACAGTGGAACGACGTCTTCTTCTTCTTCGTCTTCTTCGTCTTCTTCTTCGTCTGTTTTGTCAGTTATTCATTGTCTTTTGGTGCGAGGCTAAATTTAGAAAAAAAGAAGAAGAAGAAGGCGTCAGAGGATTGAGCCGTAGTCCTCGGAAAAAAAGAAATGAAAAGAGAGGGAAAAGGACACTGTTTTGAGAGAATCGATGAGGCGAAAAAAAGAGAGAGAATGGGAAGGCGAGCAAGGAAAGAGAAGTTATAATTACCGGACATGGAGAGATGATTGCTCTGCGCGCGGGCTCCGCGAGCACCAGGAGCACAAAAGAGAGAGAGAGAGAGAGAGGAACAGTTGGGCATTAAGAGCCAGTGAGCACCATCACATCCGCCACCTGCACACGTCCCTTCTTCCTCTTCTCTTTTTTCTTCCTCTCTTCGTGAGAACAACAATCAATCTCACTTCTTTCCTGTTGATGATGGGTACTCGATGGCCACGTGACACCTTGGGAAAGAAAAGAAGAAGAAAAGGAGGAGGAGAGGGCGAAGAAAAGAGGGATTAAAAGTTGAAGAGGGCTCGATGAGTTGAGATATCCACGGCTGAAGAATATGTGAACATTGAACACGAGAGGCGAGGAGGAAAGGAAGTTTCGCATGAGATGTTTGAGCTTTTTGTACAGTCCAGACGAAAGGTCGAGATCTGAGAGTCTTGTTGGTATTTCGAGCAAACCGTGAAGTCTCTACATAGTAGAATAGTCTCTTTTAGTGGTCAACTTCTAATTGAACTATCTCGGAAACTAGCAGAGTTATGAAAAAGTTGTCAACTACAAACATGATCAGCGTGAAATCTGCCATGTTTTTGTAGTTGACAACTTTCGTACAACTGTTTTAGTTTTTGAGATATATATTGTTGAACTTGAGGGGAGGCTGCCATTTTCGGGTTCACAGTGTTTGAAAGGCTCCCCGCGCGCATATGCACACAGCGCTCTGCTAGACTATGAGCAAGAGTTCGAATACAAGAAAACATTTCTAGAGGTTCTTCGTGCCACGTTCAGTAGAGCGAATCGACTGTACAGAAAAAAGGGACTCACGGCGTTGTCGATGTCATTGCAGCTGGCGAACAGATCCTCACTGGAGGCCGAGGGACGATCGTCGAACGAGTGATGCATCGAGGAACCTGCAAGACTTCGAAGGCGTTGTCTCGAAGGATGAGGGGAATCGCGCTCCACCGCACTTTCTATGTCTCTAGAGGGAAACGACAGTGTGCGAAGGTTCGAAAGTGCGGTGGAGCGAGTTTGAGACACTCAGAGATTGGCTCGGACTCCGATGGAACTTTGACTTTCAAAGTGACTCTGTCCTTCTGACATCATCTTTCTTCTCGGCTATTTCAGGTCTTCGCAAGGATTATATCTTCGGAGCTCGGAGGTTTCAAAGAGCTCCGAGGGGCTCATTTGGTTGCTAAGAGGCAAGTTTCTCATTGTCCACACTCTCAGAAACGCGAGAAGCATGAAGGTGTCAAGGGGGGGAGCTGCTCGCGGAGCACAGCAGGTGCAAGTTGCTCTTGCTCACACGCCCCTCTCTCGAGCACTCGAAATGGGACGAAGAAGATGCTCCGAGCTCTTTTTTTTTCCAGAAACTCTGATAAAAGAAAGAGAGAGAGAGGGGAGGAAGCCATTCGAAAAAAAGATATTATTTGATTTGTGCTCATCATGACCTATACGAGGGATTACGAGGAGAGCCGAGCAACTTGCTGCTCTTTTCCAGTCTTCTCACCGTGTGTGCTGTCTGAAAGCGGCACTGCCGTGTAGCTGCAACGCATTGCGAATCGGAGCACGACAAGAGGAATCAGGTCAGAAGAGCCGAGCCCATCTGATTAGAAATGCTCTTGCTCCGGAAAGGCGCGTGAATTCGCAAACGCGGGCTCGCGGAGCACCTGCTCTTCACCCCCTTTCCACCTGATTTCGTCCTCTCATTTCCGACTTTTACCCTCTTTCTGTTTCGAATGAGAAACAACGAGATGACGCCCTCGCAGACAGGAAACAAAAGAATTCGAAAGAAAGAAGCGGCGGAAAAGTGACTTTCGACCCCGAAAAAACAGAATAGACTGAGACTCGAGTCTCGCGTTTTTCAGCTTTTTTTCCATTTTTCAAGTGGTTTCTCGAATCAAACGGAACCCAGAACATCCAGACGCAAATTTGGAAGAGGACTGCGAATTTCTAGGCCATGGCCGAGTTTTTTCGAGCCGTTTTCGAAATTTCGCGCCGAGTTCAGTGGAGCGCGATTTCTGTGAGAAGCGAGTCGAATAAAGCACAGAGAAATGATAACTTTCAGGGGAATCAAGGTTTTGCAAACAATTTTTCCGATGAAAAAAACTCTTTTAGCCGGTTTCCGAGTTGCTCGAATCTCTGGTGGATTCTCAAGTTTTTCCAGTTTTTTTTCAGTTTTTTGTCCAGAGTGGCTCTTGAAATCGAAATGAAATAGAGAAAAAAGGGAAAAAAGGGAAAAGGAAAAGAAGAAGAAGAAGAAGCGAATGGTTGTTTCGTTCGAGATTCCGGAGCTGTCTGTTTTTTTGGGGGGCTCACGCAGTGAAACGGAACGGAATTCCAGATGACCTCATTCCAAACTTTCAGCGAAAAAGAGAAATGAGAAAAGAAATCCGGAATCGAACAACACTGGAAAAATAGAGAGAGAGAGAGAGAGAGAGAGAGAGAGAGAGAGAGAGAGAGAGAGAGAGAGATATATATCCGGCGGGGCGGAGGTGGCGCCTCCGGTCGGATGGCCTTGTATTATTCAATTTCGGGACGACACACACACACCCTTTCTCTCTCTCTCTCTCTTTCTTTTTTCTTTTTTAGTGTATGATCCGGATGATGTGTGTGTCTTCAGACTTCAGAAGAAGAAGAAACGGATAGATGAATCTGGTCGTCGGAATTCCCTCCGGGACCCCCCCGCTGACCCGAGAGAAGCATCATCCTAATTGCAGACTTCTTCTCCTTCTTTTTCTCCTCTGATTCCTTCTCTCTTCTTCCATTTTCAGCCAAAAGAAAAGAGACTCACCCCACAATTGTTGTCGTTCGGCGGCTGATATGGGCGACGCCGAGCTCAGGCACCTCCCGCTTCCCATGCCTGCAAAATAGACCAATCGAGGAGGAAGCGAAAAGGGAAAAGGGAAGGTGGTGGTGGTGGCGGGTCGAATCGTCTGTTTTCCCTTCGCTCCTTCCATTCAATCTCTTATTTTCAGCCAGATAGAGGGGGGGGGGGGCTTGAATTGGCATCGGGCCGATTGAAAAACGCGAAATTGGAGTGAACTTTTGAATGAGATTGACGACGGCGGGACAATTGACGCCGTGTTCTTCATGGTTGGTTTCTAGTGACTCAAAGTTTTGACTTCTAGAAGGCGTCAAGAAGGATTCTGAAGACGTTGAGAATCATGGCTGGAAGGCGTTGAGCCGGGAACTCTTTAAGACGCGCGTCTAGAAGGCGTCAGGGAAGATTCTGGAAACAAGTTTAGAAGACGTACAAGAGCTAACACTAGAAGCACGACCAGAAGTTTGGATGTCTAGAAAACGCCAAAAAGGATTCAAGAAGATCGCCCAGAAGACGTTCTCAAGGCATTCAGAAATCTTCAAGATGGTCTAGAAAGTATCTAGAAGACGTCACGTCTACAGTACCGCGGATCGAAAGCGTGCTCCACAGTCAAAGTTACCATTCAAAAAGATGCCATTCGTGTAATCGAAAACGAGCTGCTCGGGCGAAAGAAGCAATATTTTGGGAGTCGTCGAGTCGGAGTGCATCTCGAGACCGTCCGAATTATCGAAACGCCGTCTCGCGGTCATTCGTTTCGGCGGCCGGAAGACGTGGAGAAAACTCGAAGACGTCAGGACAACAATCGAAGTGGCGCACACGCCGACGCGTTGTCTAATGAGAAAGTGTTCGCTCTTCTGCCTCCTTCTTCTTCTTCTTCTTCGAGAATTAATTTCAGAAGACGTGCGAGAGGCGAGGAGACGAAGATTTCAGATGACGATGGGCACGAAGACGTCCAGAAGACGTCGCAAACATCATCGAATTATTCACGTCACGCAACAGAACGATTCGTTTTGTCTTCTCGCTCGCCGCGAACCGACACTGACGCACTTTTGGTGTTCAGTTGGAATTCCAATGGGGCTGCGAACCGGATTACGGTGGTTTCGCCCGTGGAGCGCACTTTCGATACACTCGCAGTTTGCACGCATCACATGTTTTTGCAGAAAAAACCGAGAGAAACTCGATCTCAAAAAGACCGAAAATCCAACTTTTTGGGGCGAAAATTGAATTTGGGCCAAGAGAGTTTGGAGGAAATCGCTTTTCGGTGTCAATTTCAGCTATTTTCAGCCAAATCGAGCAGATTTTTCGAGAGAAACTGCGAAAAATGCAGAGAAAAAGGCGACTCACTTTTTTCGGAAAACGACCACGATGTCGACATTTTGAGAGAAAAGAAGTGGGTCGAAATAAAAGGGGAAAAAGTGTCGATGGAGGGGGTTTTTTAACGAGTCGCTCGTAAAAGTGACACTTTTCGCGGGCAGGGTGGCGGAAATAGAAAAAAGGGGGAGAGCACCGGATTACGGTAGATATTGCATTTTGACGTTTTGAGCTGATCTCTCAACGAGACTCCGTTTTAACGGGCTGGAAGCGAAGAGTGCACGCGTTTTATCAAAACGGTGAGAATCGCTCTCATTGAAGTTCAACTTTGTATCTCGAAAACTAGAAAAGTTGAGAAAAAGTCGTCAATTATCAAAACATGGGAAATTTTACGCTGATCAAGAATGCAGTTAGCAACTTTTCCATAACTTTGCCAGTTTCCGAGATATTCCGGTTTGCAGTTCACCAAAAAGAACTTCTACGAAAAAGTTGATAAAAAGCGTGCAGATCTCTGCCCGTTCCGGCGGAGCGTCGTTGGGGGAACATGTGAACATGCGAGAGCACGATCGCGAACTCACCGCCGAGATTGTTCCACTTCATAGTTTGCTGAACGACGGAGCTGAACGAGATCTTGGGCGAGGCGTGCAGTCGACCGGACGAGGAGCATGACTGGCCTGCAATCGAATCACTCGGGCTCCGCGAGCAACTCTCAGAGCTCTCTTCCTCTTCTTTTTATGTCACTCAATTTCAATTATATCTCGTCGAGTCGCGCTCTTTCTTTTCCGCACAGTTTACCTGATGTTTTTGTGAAGTGAACTTGCATCGACATTCGTTTTTTGTTTGTTTTTTTCGAATCGGAACGCTCAGAGAGAACGCGAAAATTTGTGGAGAGAAATGGGATTTTTCAGAGATTTTCAGATTTTCAGCTCATCTCTCTTTCTCTCTCTCTCTCTCTCTCTCTCTCTCTCTCTCTCTCTCTCTCTCTCTCTTTCTCTTTTTCCCTCAGTTTTCATTGAAATGCGATTAGAATCGAGAGCATGAGCTGATTTGCTCCGAGAGCTCTGAGAGGTCCGAAAAAAAACAGCTCAAGAAGATTTTCGAGATTGTGCGAACGCGCTCCGTTGAAACTGGATTTACAGAGTTCAATGGAGCGCACTTGACACACGGTCGGATGAAGAGAAACTGCTCATCGATGGAGCAGGTTTTCACAATCATGCTTATCAACAATAGAGCGCACTTTCAGACAAAACTATCTTATGCATAAGAATGGATCATTTTTACTTTCAGATCAGTCCAATAGAGCGCACTTGCTGAATCAGTCACTTCCCTCTGTTTCTCGATATCTCAAATTCGAATTCAAACGCTCGTTTTCGCGCCACTTCGAAACTAGGCTCCGCGCCCAAATCACTTTAGACTCTCCTCGTTTCCCACACTCTCTCAATTCCCGTTCTCAACGGAGCGCGTTTGCTCACCTGCCGTCCTTCTCGAATCGAGACAGTCGATGCTTTTGGCTCGATGGTTACGCGCCTGCGGCACTTGCAGTAATTGCACAATTTTGGCGACGGGATTCGGAAGACTCTCCGAAGAGACAAGAAGAAGAAAAAGGAGGAAGAGCAACTGAATACGTGAAGAATTGTTTCTCGGAGAAAAGAAAGAAGGCGTGGGAACGAAGCGGAGAGGACAAAGACGCGGATTCGATGTGATTAGTTGTGGCCAGCGGCTCGGCGAGCCGAAGATCAACGCCAACAACGAGGAAGGATTCAGAAGACGTGGCAACTCGGGCGAGAAGAAGAAGAAGAAGAGGAAGAAGACGTGGAATGCAAGTTCGCTCTACCGGAATCGACGTAAAGTGTTTAGAGAGTTTCTGTTTTTGGCAAACGCGCTCCATGGCGAATTTCAATGTTTTTGTTTTGAATCTTGAAGTTCGCGCCGAATCGACACGTTTTTGTGACACCAACAGCAAATTGTTGGTCAAAGAAAATAAGAATGAATGCAAATATCTGAAAATGATGAATGAGGGGGGTCTGAAAGAAGAGAAAAAGAAGAGAAAAAGGGAAGAAAAAGAAGACGTCGCCCTTTTGGTTGGATCAAGAAATTGAGTTTGTTAGAGTGTCTCGAGACAAAAAAGAGGCTCAATTTGTCGAATCCTCTCTCCCTTTTTTGCCCCCATTCTTTCAAATCTAAAAAAAGAGCACTGTAATTGAGCCGTGCTCGGCGAGCTCCAGAAATGGTTTCGAGGAAAGATTGGCTCCGCGTGGCTCGAAAACAAGTGAGATCAGTGCTCAATTTATCATCAAACGGACAGAGGCTCGACGCGAGAAGGACGGATATAAATCGGCGGAGCAGAACAGAGAAAACGAATCGATCTTTTCATATCAATGAGGCGACGGGCCCACATATTTTCGTTCGAGCGTTTTCCAGAAAAAAAGATCGACGGAGGGCACGTTTTTGAAGTGTTTGTGGGAAACAACTGAAAACTGACTGAAAAACGATAGGCGTGCCACTCGTTTTCACCGATTTTTGATGATCAGAAGAGAAAGAAGAGTTCAGAGAGGGAGAGAGAGAAGAGGGAATGAGTAAAGAGCAAAGAACGCGACGCGACCGCAACGCGCATGTGACCTGTCATCGTCTGCATGGAAGTGGACATAACTTTTTTGTGCGCGGACTTAGAAAGATGGTTTGATTGAAGCAAATGGAGTACGTTTCGAGATCTTTCGAATGAAACAAAGAGCGTCTTAAAATATGGATTTCGGATCAAGTTATGCAAGAAAATGACAGTGAAACTTCTATAACTCTGTCCGTAACCTATGTTTCCAGACGTTTCTCGAACCATTGGGAAGATTTTCAAGATTTCTCTATTTTGTATCATCAAGATATAGATGTGAGCACAAAAAAGCGAGGCTCACTTCCATCTGGATTGTGTGTGTGTGTACACTGCGACGCCTATAGTCTACGAGACCTTATCACGATGTCTGATGGCTGCTCTTTGTTGACGACGTGTGAATTCCCCCCGGCTCCGCGAGCCCATCCAAATCAGGAGCACACAGCTCTTGCTCTTTCTCTCTCTTTTCGCACCTCACTCTCTCACCTCCCACGTGCCACCCCACCTTCTTTTTCGTTTCGTTTGTCAATCAATTTGAGCGAAACAACCCACGGAATCATACTTTTCGACACTCACTCCTATCAGAAAAGAAACTCTTCTCTTCTCTTTTTTGTTTTTTGTCTGTCTCTGCTCAAAGATGAGCCGGAAACCGGCACGAGTGCGCGCATTCATTCGTGACGACGACAACAAGATTCAGAAGACTCACCGAGCGGCATCGGCGGCGGCTTCTCGGACGTCGGCGACAGTGTCGACGTCGTCGTCGAGGTGCGTGAGAATCGCGGACGCTCGCGAAAGTCCAGCGAGTTTTTCGCCGACACTGACGACTGCAAAGGAAGTGCGCTCTATCGAAATGGGCGGGAATTTGAATTCTCGAATGGAGATGTTACCTGTCTCAATCCGCTGCTCGACTTTTTGATTTTCAACGGAGCCTCGTCTGGCTCCGCGTTCCGAACCGCCTCCGAATCAATTTGTTGGCTGAAAAAAGAGGAAGAGAGCGAAATGAATTGACCCCCCGTTCGAAGCGAATTTTCAGCCAGGAAAAGAAGAAAAAACAGAAGAGAAGAGAGAGACACGTGTGTAAAAATAGACGACACGGAGTCGTTCGGGGGAGAATTTTGATGAGTCTTCTGCTGGGGGCATCTCAATGTCAACACGAGTCTCCGGAGATTCAGAAGAGTCGGAAGAAGACGTACCTGGTCCTCCACGTGACACTCGGATGCGGATTCGACGGAGAATCGGTGGACGAGTTGGAAAGAAGAAGCACTGGATAGTGGGATACCTAAATGAGAGATTTATAATTGGAGGGAAAGAGCGGCGGCGGGAGCGAAAGCGCGACTAGTGATCGGAAGAATGAGACACAGACCAAAGGTCCAATTAGCCGCCACCGAGCAAACGGATAGAAAAGTGAGCGGGTCTGAGAAGAAGGAGAAGAAGCGAGTCGCTTCTTGTTCAGTGGAGCGCACTTTCTGCAGAGTCGGAGCGACTTTGTTTCGAGACGCGGCTTTTTTCTTCGAACTCCCGACGAGACCACTCTGGTTTCGTGGTGCCAATGCTCGGAAATTGGGTACTCAGGTTGCTCGAGGACTAACTGCAGTGTCAGAATTTTACGTAAACGCCCAGGGAAGGCCACGATCTTCCAACAGGACGCAGACTATCGTTCTGTGACGTGACGTCTTCTGAAGACCTAATCTGATGTCCCTGGAGTCTGGCATAGTTTGGTTTCTATGGGAAGAAGCTGACAAAGCCTGGGCACGAAGTGATGCAAGTGCGATCCACGGGGGTTCAGACTCTCCGCGCTTCGGCGTCCCTGCTCTTGAACTTTCGGCTAGGACTCGCGAGGTCTAGACTGGGAATGATGCGAATGCGCGCCACGGGACTCACCTGTAGCGAGGGAAACTTCTTGCCGACCATTCCCGACTTTCTCCGGACAATCGGATGAGCCGCTCCGTTGCTGTGGCTGCCACGTGGCGGCGATTCTGCCACGTCGCCGGCACTCGAAGACGTCACCGACTCGTTGCGTTGCATCTGAGCAGCCGCCTTGACGGCTTCTTCCAGCTTCATTTCTGCTGAAAAACCGAGAGTGAAACACTTGCCGGAAAATGGCAAAAAAGGCAAAAGGAGGAGGAAATTGCTCTGGCGCGAAAAGTTCGAGGATCAGAAGCGGAAATTTGAAAAAGAGAGAGAGAGAGAGAGCCAGAAACTTTGAGACTGTGTCTGGAAAAGAATTCAGAATTCCCACACGTCATCTCGAAATGTCATCTGAAAAAAAAAGTGAAAACGGCGAGTAATTCCCTCTTCTTCGTCGTCTAGGCGGAAATAATTGGGAGGCTCTCTCTTTCTCTCTCTCTCGCGCGCTTCTTTTCGCCGTATCCGTCTCGAAAACTCATAATTAGTGTGAACAGAACAAGTCGCCGAAAAGCGGAGCGGAAAGCAGAAAACGAACGTCTTCGGGCTCGGAAATGTTGCTCCGTTTGGCAGACAACGGGCTGCCGAGCCAGGCCCCCCGCCGAATAATGGGATTTCGTCGTGTGCGGGAGGAGGAATTCGACGAGTGCAGAAGGGGAAGAAGAAGAAGAAGCCGTTGAAGGGAGGGTATGAATCAGAGGCACGAGCCACATGTCGTCGTGTTGTTTGGCGGCTCACTCGAGATTACCTGGGCTCGCCGAGCAGCGAGCACAAACTAATTGGAAACTGGCTCGTGGTGGATTACGGTAGGTGAGCGCGGTGGATAGAATTGAGAATGTTTGGGAGGGAA
Organism: Caenorhabditis sulstoni; assembly: GCA_963966605.1. Taxonomy (NCBI): domain Eukaryota; kingdom Metazoa; phylum Nematoda; class Chromadorea; order Rhabditida; family Rhabditidae; genus Caenorhabditis; species Caenorhabditis sulstoni. The sequence goes on from OZ016475.1 coordinate 6,570,318, forward strand.
ACGGAGAAGTGGTCCCGCATTTCAAACTAATTGACTTTCCGAAACGAGCCCCGCTGACCGCCGATGACGTCATCAAAACTGGAGCGACGGCTCCGGAAGATGATGATTCTGGAGACTTTTGAACTGCTCCAAAATGCTCCAAGAGCTCTGTGAGAGCTCAAAGATTTCAGTGAACCGGAGGTTTTCTATGAGTACAATCTGTCAGTCTTCAAGACAGAGAACTACAAAATCTCGTGGCCTAACTTTTGTCGGCCATCACCTAACTTTCTCCACCGAAAAGTTTGAGTGTTTGAAACAAAAAGAGGGGGAGAATGCAGTCTCGCATTCTTCTTCTTCTTCTTCTTCTCGGTAAGTGACCTCTCACGCAACAAGAGAGCCCTCTGTTTGGGCTCGCCGAGCACGTGCACCACATATACATTTCGATGGGAGGGGCTCTCGGCGAGCACCCACTTTTCCAATTATCTTCTGCTCTGTCGCATTGAGGTGCCACAAAACGGACTCTTTTTCTCTCTCTCTCTTTGCCGCTTTTCAAGCCGCGCCCTCGAAATGATGTTTGAGATTTTTGCTTCCCCCCCGTTTTTTTATTCCCATTCGAAACTCGCGTGAGGGTGGGAAACGTCGATTAGATGAATAATTCGAAGTTTCGGAGCATTGGGCTCGGCGAGCAAGTATTCAGAAGACGTCGCGCGTCGGAATCTCTCCTCCCGTTCACGACACAATTAACGACAAAACAAAAGAGCTCGCGTTTTTTTTGCCGAAGATGCGCGTAGAAAAGAGGCGAGACGAGAGCAGAGAGAGAGAGGCGATTCAATTATTTCATGAATAAACTATATTTACATTTTATAATTGTCGTGCCGGGACCTCCTCCCGCCCCGGGGGACTCGCGATTGTTCCGAGCGGTCATTGGTCAGTTCGGTCCGCCGAAAAACAACGGCGCGATCATGCGCGGCCTAGAATCCGACACCGTCGAAAGCTCGGCCGCGCCTGAAATTCGCGAGAAAATCGAATTTACGCGTCGAAATTTCGCTGGAAAATCAGTGGAATGCGACTGAAAAAAACAGAAGAAAAAGAGAGTGAGAAAGAGCAGAAATCGAAAAGCGACTGAAGAAGTCTGAGTCTCTTTCTCTTCGCAAAGTACAATCATTGATATGAAAAAGAGGGAGGATAAATCAGCGGCGACGAGACGAGGAATGGAGATGGGAGAGAGACAACTGGTGTTTTTGTTGCTCGCCGAGCAGCTGGTGCCAGAAATCACATCGGTTTATCATTGGAAGTGACGGACCACACAGGTGCATCCTGTTTTGACGCTCTCTCGAAAAAAAATGAAAGATGGATCCCGTGAATTCTTTATCACTACAAAACGCATCGAATATTCGAGAAGGTTCGGCGACGAATCGACACAAATTTGATAACGTGACGGCGACGAAAAAGCGGAAGAGACGATGCTGAAAGTGGCGAGTTTGACGGGAAGATGCTGGAACCAAATAGAATTCCGCCGCTTTTTCGTTGTGCTCCCGCTTTCCGCCTTCATTTCACACGTTCGACCGGAGATTTCAAGTGTTTTTGATGACCAGATGACGTCGACGTCTTCACGCCGAAAATTCAGAAGAAACGGCTGTGCTACAGTGCATTCGTCTGCGTCTCTCACTTCTGAATGCTCTCTCGCTTCCGTCGAAAACTTCCGTCAGACAATTAATTTGAAGGGAGACTCTCGTAAAAACGGCACTTCACCCAATTATTCATTAAAATATTATCCCGAATATATTATTTATCAAAAAGAGAGAGAGAGAACTTTTTCGCTTTTCTCCTCTTCAACTCCTCACAACTCGGATCCTGAAAACAAAAAGTTATAGACGAACTTCGATAGACTTCGCGCGCTCGGCTCGAAAACACGTCGGCAGATTTCTAGGCCATGGCCGAGGTTTCTCTCAAATTTTCGCGGGAAGTCCAGTGGATCGACTTTCATTCGGAACTCACTGGGACGAACGCATTTCTGCAGCGCGCCGGTCCAGGAGCCATCGGGATTGCAGACGTAGGACCTCCAGGGCTGTCTCGCCCAGTTCATCACGTATCCCTTCTTGCAGCGGTGCTCGATGCGCTCGCCCACTTGGTACACCTTCTTGAGGTCCTTGCGCTTCGGACTGTCCACGTAGGCGAGGTCGAGACTCTTCGGATAGGCGCAACGCATCGTGCTCGGGTCGCCCGTGTTCAGTTTCGTCTTCAAATCAATCACAAAATGGGATCTTCCGGCGAGAATCCGGAACTCACGCAGCCCTTCTTGTCGACTCTGATGTCGGTGGTGGTGACGTTCGTGAACGGATCGAGGATGACGCGATGTTTGACGACGGTGCAATTGGCATAAGAGATGAGCGCTTCGGAGAGTATCTGGAAAGAACACAGTCCAGAAGGGACAGCTCCCCATCGAAACACTCACGATCCTGCCAGACTTGAGGATCTGAGTGGTTCGGGTGGCGGGAAACTGGACGATCATGCTCTTCGTGTTAGTCGTCACGTCGACGGCCGTCACGTTTTCGCCGAACACCGATGCAGGCGTCGTGTTCTGAGAGTGATAATGAGATCAGAAGACCAAAACGGGGGGAAATGGATCCATACGCAGTCCACCTGATCCGTGTGAACTTCGGTTCTCGTTTTGTTGGATTCCCGATTGAATATCAGCTGATAGAGCACTGAGGTGCAGTTCTTGTAGCCGATTATCGCCTCCGACATCAGCTGAATTCATAATCCATCGCTATCGAAATCGACTCACAGCGCGATCCGCGAGATTAAGCGCGAAAAACCTCGGCCATGGCCTAGAAATCCGCACGCGCGTTTCGAATTTCTCCGCCCAGTCTAGCGGAGCGCTGCGAGTCCATTTCACTCACGATTTCTCCGTTCGGAAGTGTGCGGGTCGTTGCAAGTCGGGGCCAAATGAATGTGGTTGTCATCGTGGCGAGGGGCGTCGTCACGTGGTTCGTGCCCGACGGAAGTCGCATCCTCTCACGAGTGGTGCTCGGAACGAAAGGAACGACGGAAGTGCCGAACATCTGGAGAAGATCGATCAGATCCATAGGGTCGAATGGAACGACTCACACATCCGGCCGGATTATCGAATCGCTCCACTCGAGTGCTGTTGAACCGCGGATTGAAGATCAGCATCCAGAGGACAGTGGTGCAGTTCTTGTAGGCGACGAGCGATTCGGAAATGACCTGGGGAGAAGAGAAAAAAAGTGGATGACGAGGGGAGGAGGGGACTGACTATCTCGCCGTTCGGAATCGTTCTCGTCGAGCCGCCGGTTGGCCAGACGAATGTGGTCGAGGTGGACGGAGTGGTGGGAGGTGGAGTCTGAAAGGAAGTGGATGAGGAGGTCGCGGGATCTTTGAACTGACCGGTTCGGTGGAAGGCGACGGAGTGGATGTCTCGATTGTGGTTGGGATCGAGGTGGAAGAGGTGGAAGTGGAGGAAGAAGATGACGTCGACGGAGAAGACGCTTCAGATGATGACGTGGAAGTAGCCATCTCGGAAGTCTTGGGAGGGCTGGTGGAAGTCGATGTTTCGGAAGACGTCGGAGAAGACGTCGATGGAACAGAAGAGGGAGCCGTTGAAGGGCTCGTTGATGATGTGGTTGACGGACTTGCTGTTTCGGGCAGTGTGGACGGAGAACCGGGATGTTCAGAAGACGTTCGAACACTTGCTGAGGTCGTTTTTTCGGAAGACGTCGAGGAAGGCGTGGGAGTCGATGAGGTGGAAGGAGGAGTAGTTGAAGAACTCACTGACAATGTGGTTGATGGCATATCGAAGGAAGAAGCAGAAGCGCTTGACGATGATACAGAAGACGTTCGACCGCTTGGGAACGAAGTTTGCTCAGGAGACGTTGGGTAAGATAAGGGAGTCGATGAGGTGACAGTGGGAGTCGTTGATGATGATCCGTCGGAAGTTGAGGAAGAAGAGATAGAAGAGGTTGGAGAAGGTTCAGAAGACGTGAGAGATCCAGTAGAGGGTGGTTGCTTGGAAGACGTGGGGGAGGACGAGGGAGTTGACGAAATGAATGAGGGAGTCGTTGAAGAAGTGGTGGAAGAAGAGGCAGGAGATTCAGAAGACGTCCGAGCGTTTGTGGAAGTAGCCATCTCGGAAGTGGACGACGTTGTAGAAACCGTAGGTTGTTCCGATGTCTTCGAGTTTCCCGCGGTTTCTGTCGTCGTTTCGGCTTTGTTTACTCTGGTAACAGTAGTCGTCCTATCATCAGAAGTTTCAGAAGACGATCCACTCGACGTTGAACCGGTCTGGGTCGATTCCATTGCACTCAATGACGGGGAACTCGGCTTTCCTGAAGAACTCGTTCCAGTGGAGGATGAGACAGACTCAGTTGATCTGGAAGTCAGATCAGAAGTGAGACTGGTCTCGTATCCGGACGAAGAGACAGTGGGAACGTTTGTCTGCGGAGAAGAGGGACTTTCGGATGAGGATACCGATTGAGAAGTCGCAGAGGATTCGGATGTTCTTTGACTGAACCTCGTCGATGACGAGCCTGTTCGCTTTGTTTCTGTCGAAGACGTTGTTGTTTCGAGAGTGGTGGAAGAGGAAGAGGTCGGACGAGACTCCAGGGCAGAAGACGTGGAACTGCCTGCTTCCGATGTCTCAGATGACCGGGCTGGCTCCGATGTAGTAGACGAAGAAGAAAAGGGTATCGTGGTGTGTACAGAAGTTTGTGTTGCCGTCGATTCCAGATCCTTTTCATTTGAAGTGAGTTTAGAGGTTGTCGAAGGGCTGGTGCTATCCGAAGTCGTATGTTTTGTAGTGGAAGACGGAATCGAAGACACCCTAGACGTCGTCCACGTGGTCTCTTCAGGAGAAGTGGTTGAGCTAGACACTGAGGAAACCAGATCGACCTCTGAAGACGTGCTTGTTTCCGATTCTCCAGTAGGCGTTGCAGTGGAAGTCGTTAGAGATGTGGTCGAAGAGGACAATGTCGGAATAGAAGAGGATGGAGATGCAGTAGAGGAGACGGAAGCAGACGTTGCAACGGATGTTGAAGGAGTTGTCCCCGTTTCACTTGTAGTTGATTCTTCGACTAACTTGGCTGCGGAAGAGATCTCCGAAGTTTTGACTTGTTTTGTGGTGCTCTCGGATTCCAAAGTAGTTGTTTGGCTAGTCGACGAAAAACGCTCCTTCTGAGGTCGGGTCTTGAGATATCCAGGAGTGGAAGAAGTCCTTTCGAAAGTTCTCTGATGTTCCGTAGAAGCCTCGGAGCTTGTTGCGCTGGATGATGATCCAGATGTTCCAGCTGCAGTTGATGTGGTTTGCAGGTCGGTCGAGGTTTCAACTGAGAACAAAATGATTCTGGACTGTTGCCGTGCCAAACTCACCTCCTGTCGTTATCTCCTCTTCCCGTGCAGTTGTCTCCGTGACGTCGACTCTTTCTGTCGTCCGCTCATCTGAAGTCGACGTCTCCACTCTTTCTCTCGTCGTTGACCCCGCATCGCTCGTCGTAGTTCCTCAAATCAATTCGTTCACAGAGACTTCCCCGTTCAACTCACTTTCAGTTCCATTCTTCAGTACGCAAAGCTGAGATCTTTCGAGAGCCAGCAACGTTCGCATCTTCTTCGCGTCCGACTGACCGATCCATCCGTTTTGCGCCGACTCCAGGTACCTCACAGCAGCCTCTTCACAGCACTCGCCGTCGTAGTAGAGCAGTTCTCCCTCTTCATCGAACATTTCGTTCGTGTCGGCCAGCCAGTGGCACCAGTTCACATCCGTCGTCGGTTCAGATGGAGCAGGAAATGTATCATCCGTCATGGGGCCTTCTTCGTCGTTTGCCGGTATTTCGGGGAACGCTGGTGGGGCAGGTGCTTCTGGTGAGCCAGAGTCGTTATCTGGGGCATCCTTACCATTAGCTCCATTCAAGCTATTATCGCTATTTGAGTCAGTGGCCGAGCTTTGTTCAGTGGAAACGATCGGGACAAGGAGAAGCAGAGAGAAGAGGAGAACCGCACGCCGGGACGCCATCTTCGCGAGAATGAAGCTCTGAGAGTGGCAGGACGCACGAGTGGGAGACTCTCGAGAGGCAGTCGAGTTGCCCGGATACGCGAGACTCCACCTTCTGGCACGGAGCTGGCTCCGAAAGAAGCCACGCCTCCTGAGAAACGCGCTGCGGTTGCGTCGCGTGCTGGCGTTACTGGGTTCTTCAATAGTTCGGACCAGTGTGTGGTCTCGAGACGAGATTTTACGAGAACGAGACGAGTCTCTGTCTCGTCTCGGTCTCGTCTCGGTCTCGTCTCGGTCTCGTCTCATCTCGAGATTTCTCGGGAAATCTCGGTCTCTTCTCGAGACTTCTCGAGACTTCTCGAGACGTATGCTTGAAAGTTGCAAGTGGAATCTGCATGTTAGTCTGAAATTAACAACAATTTTTCCGAGATATGGGTTCGAGTCTCGAGTTTCGAGACTCGGTCTCAGGAAGTCGAGTCTCGAGACGAGAAAAACTGGTTCAGACCATAAATATAGTCTATATGATAAAAAGAGTACAGTATATGTATATGAAATAGGACAATTCGGTGTTCATTTTGTGTTTGATCAAGTATGTAATCGAAGTCGGTGGAAATGTTCAGTTTATTGAACAGAGAAAGCAGAACAAGATTCAACTGTTTGGGCTCGCGCACGCAACTCGAAGTGTGTCTACAACGAGGTCCCGTTTGATTAGTTGCCACAAGTGAGTCCTCTCATCACATTTAGAGCCATAATAAATATAATCCCAGTCCACCTTGAATGTGTAAAACTGCAAGAGGGACTTGAACTGAGAACTGGTTCATAACTTACAGAAAGCTTATTATAATCCCACTCCAAAAGCAAATCTTCACTCCAGTTACCACAATTCATTCGAATCTCTGTGCAGTTTTTGGCAATCTTAAATGTAGGCGGATAAAAAGTGCGATTGTCGTAAGACTCCAGATACTGGGGAGCGTTCGCCGCAAGAAACTGTTTTGTCAGCCATGGAAGGCTAGAAGCACATCCGCACTCTGGAAGAAACTGTTTCAGCGGACTCAGTTCAGAACGCGTACCTCCTGTCTCTTCTTTTTGATGACATCCTATGGTGAACGAAAGAGCACACAAGCAGAGGAGTGACGAGAGCAGAATGGACTTGCCCATTCCGGTCCACGATGCGAATGGAACAGAATGAACGGTTATCAACCACTTGCATATATCTCGTTTGCATTGCAAATCAGCAGCGGGGCGTGTATCTGCCAACTGATCAATGAACTTCATGCCTTCTGAGCACTTTTCCGATCTCTTGGTCTCGCTCTCTTCCGCTCGAATCTCGTTTCACTTCGACGGTGACTTCCACTGACACACTCTCGCGAGCAAAACAGAAAAGACGATTGCACTGGTAATTTGTCATGTTGAGACGGGGCTGAACTGCCGCTCCACTCGCGCCTCCAGCCGCGATGCATCCGTGTCCATTGGCAACAAGAGCTTTCGGCTTCCTTTCGGGATCTTCGCGTTTCCATTCGAACTGAGAATGCTGCTCTCGTTTCGTCTTCTCTCGCTTCTTTTCCTCTGTCTCGGATCCATCGAATCTCATGATAATGGGGGAGGTGAACAGTTCGAAAACCCGGAAGATGGTTTCGAAAAGAAGCACTCGATGCTGCTGCTCGAGTCTTCGGCTGGATTCATTCTGCCGATCCGGGGAACGAGTCGTCTCCTCGTTTCCTCATTAATTCCCCTCTCGGTGACTCTTCTCATGCCTCGAAACCCCAAGGAACAATGGGAACTTCGAACGGAGGTGTACAATGTGTACGATAAGAATGCGATGACCCTCCAACACCATCACTCCCACACCGGTCCAAACTGCGTCAGTGCATCCCAACGAGTCTCTCGAACTTTGGAGATTGTTTCCAGGACCACACTTCGTTCCCGCCCTCCCCGTTCCCAATCGATTTTCTCGTTTCTCTTCTCGAACATCCCAGCGTGACATCGGTGACAGCGATGAGTTTCCGATGGCGGCCCAGATGGAACACGCTGCATGAGACCGGGGAGATGGTATCGATCCCTTCTGTCCGATGGAGCGCACTTCATCTTTGTTCAGGTCGTCGGACAGAGGAACATCTTGAATGAGACCGGCTGCGACGATTTCGCCTTCTATCTGCTCTTCAACACCACCTCAAGACTTAGCAGAATTCATTCAGGGATCGATAAGGATGCTTGCGTGAGCGAGCCCATTATTCAGTCATTTCTCCCCGTTTTTCAGCAAAGATGGGACCGATCTCGGCTGGCGATGGAGAGAAATCGGACCAATTCGAAGGGAGACGTGGTCAGTTTCCGTTTCGGAGAGCATTAGTGCAGTAGAGCGCGTTTGCAGGTGCTCACAGAGACGGTGCAGACATTCCAGAACTGCTCGAAGACGATCTTCCGATGGATGTACAGTGCTCGGGAGGGCACGTTCAGGAACCTCTCCGTGTACAAACAGTTTGAATGCGTGAGTCTGCCACACACGAGCCCCCATTTCCAGTTGAATCGATCTCAGGAGAAGGCGGCTCCGGAGAAGAAGTGCTTGTTTCCCGGCGAGAAGCAGCTGAAGCACGTCAAAATGGTCGGAGAGGAGACGAAGAAGACGTCGTACTCGGTGGGCGAGTCGATCGTCTTCGAGTGCGACCGACACTCTTAGCTTCCGAACGGCGAGACGAGCGCCGAGTTCAAGTGCATTCTCTACATGGGAAACGCCGTCTGGAACAGCGCCGAGGCGATCTGTCGATTCCCGTCGCAAGTGGAACACACTTTAGACTCTTAACTTTGAAACTTCTTCAGGGAAGTTGTCGCGGACCAGAAGAGACGGGCGGAAATTATCAAAATGACTCCAGACGGTTTCAGAAGGTTCCAGAAGAGGAAGGAGGAAGAGAAGAAGAAGAAGAAGAAGAAGGAGAAGGCGTCATCGAGAAGCAACGGCATCAAGACGGAAGAGCAGCTGGAGCAGTCGGAGAAGACGTCGAGCTCCTTCATTCTCTGCTCCGTGCTCCTCACTTCTCTCGGAATTCTCACCCCTCTCGTCTACAATTTGTTCAACAGAAGACGTGATATCTAAATCTGAAACTTGTCAAGTTGTTCAATGAAACTTTCCTTGTTGTTACTTTGTGCTCTTGGAGCTACCGTATACGGGGCTTTGGCGGGAGAGTGAGTGACATACAGAATGTGACAGGTGTCGACGAGTTTGAAGTGCTGAAGTGGTTTTGGCGGGGATGGCTCAAACTTTTGCGATTGGAGTTTTGATCTCACACTCGAAGAGAGCGAAAACGGAAAAGGGACCCAGCGAATGAATGGGCTCTAGAAATGAAGAGAAATGGTCTGTAGCTGCCGAGGTCCAGAGAAGACCTCGGCAACTACAGACCCATTTGTATCCTCTCAGTCTTGTACAAACTGTTCACGAAGTGTTTGCTGAACAGGATACGGAGACCTCTGGAAGAAGCCCAACCAGTCGAGCAAGCAGGATTCCGCAGATCTTTCACACAATCCAGCGACTGCTGGAGGCGGGCCGCGAATACAGAATACCGCTCACGCTGATATTCATCGACTTCGAGAAAGCGTTCGACAGTGTGGAGTTCGGGCCGATATCGGAGAGCTTGGAGCAACAAGGGATCGAACCAGCCTACATCAACATCCTCAAGGAATGCTACACTGACTGCACCAGGGATGTGCGGGAAAGACCCATCGGGAAATTTTTCGGGAAAAAGTTTTCCCGGTCCAAAAGTTCGGGAAAAACCGGGAAATTTCGGGAAATTCGGGAAATTTTTTTCTGGGCTTTTTTTAAAGTTTAAAACACAACTTTCTTCCATTTTTTGTCAAAAAGTTCAACGAAAAACATTGCAGAGTCATCTAGAATTCGCAGAGTGTAATATCTACGTTTGAATGAAGAGAAGGTGCTTGGTGGTTTAGCGAAAAGCTCGAATCTGTTGAAATTGGCAGATAAAACAGCTTAAAAAATGGAAGTAAAACTCTTTTGAGCTCAAAAATACATTTTTTGCTTAGATAAATTTCAAAAATTTTCATGTGCGCATCAAAACTTCGCGAAAATTGCCTTTCTGATTTTTCCCGAATTTCCCGAATTTTTTCGGGAAATTTCCCGGTCGGGAAATTTCCCGTTGACCCCTCGGGAAATTCGGGAAATTTCCCGGTATCGGGAAATTTCCCGCACAACCCTGGACTGCACCACTACCATCACTCCGTTCCACCGGAAAATTGAAGTGCCAGTCCGAACCTCTTCTCCTCCTGCCTCGAGGACGTCTTCGGCCAGATGAGAACACGAGCTCCACCGAGAAGACATTCGGCAAATGTCTCAAGTCCGCGACCCACTCATCCACGTGAAGAAGAGGAAGATAGAATGGGCGGGTCACATAATGCGAAGAAGCGACGACAGATGGACGAGGCTGGTGCAGGAATGGATTCCCCGCAACACGAAAAGACCGGTCGGGCGCCCACCTATGCGTTGGTCCGATGCGCTGACCAAGGATATATCGGACGGCATCAGAAGGTTCCAGAAGAGCAAAGAGGACCTCACTTCTCTCGGAATTCTCACTCCTCTCGTCTACAATTTGTTCAACAGAAGACGTGATATCTAAGTCTGAAACTCGTCAAGTTGGTCAATGAAACTTTCCTTGTTGTTTGTGCTCTTGGAGCTACCGTATACGGGGCTTTGGCGGGAGAGTGAGTGACATACAGAATGTGACAGGTGTCGACGAGTTTGAAGGGCTGAAGTGGTTTTGGCGGGGATGGCTCAAACTTTTGCGATTGGAGTTTTGATCTCACACTCGAAGAGAGCGAAAACGGAAAAGGGACCCAGCGAATGAATGGGCTCGAGAATTGAACAGTTTTCTAACATTTCCAGACGAGAATCGAAAAACAACGTGGAGAGATTTGGCCACGAGATTCAACACGAAATTTCTTTTTTGAAACTGAAGCTGAATCTGTAAATGAGAAGCTCGATATATCATAGAAATGCTGATCCAGGTGTTATTTGAAATAGGCCTCGTGAAAAGTTGATCAGAATGTCTGTCCCACGAAATACACACAATAACCGAAAACGCTCACCAACTTTACAGTTTCTAGTTTCAACTTTCTCTCTCTTTCTTTCTCTTTCTCTCTCTTTCTCTCTCTCTCTCTCTCTCTCTCTCTCTCTCTCTCTCTCTCTCTCTCTCTCTCTTTTTCTCTCTTTCTCTCTCTCTCTCTTTCTCTTTCTCTTTCTCTCGCTCAGTCCCCGTTTCGAAACAAAAAGATCATCATCCGCCGCGTCCACTGATCCTCTTTGCCTTCCGTTTCGCAACCATTCATGTCTCCCTTCCACTCATTCCCGATCCTCATCCTCATCTCGATTCCTTCCGTCTTTCCGATTTCCAATCCGTCGGCCGACTGTTCCGGTTTCTTCTCTCCGGAAGCGAGATGCAATCAACTGACACTGGACGTGATCCGCGAGTGGACCAAGATCGCCCCGCTATCGGACCCCGACGCGGCGAGCATGCTAACGAGCGATTGTGTTGATGCGGAGGTGGAAGAGCTTCCAGTTGAATTCAGACATTTTCGAGTTTCAGTCATGTTACAAGAGACTCGAGTGCCCGGAGAAGAACAAGGATACGTCGCAAAAGATCGCCGATCTGAGTGAACTTTGCAGTGGAATGTGGGCGTTCGGAGGTCCGTTGGGAAGGTGTTTTCGAGACGTAAGAGGCCGCAAGTGCGCTCCACCGCACAATTCGAAAATTTCAGATTCGGGACGGCAAAGTATCACGAGAAGATTACCCGTGTGTGAAACATTGGGACAACCCGGTACGCCCTCCTTCAATCCCCTTTCCCCTTTTCTCATCTTCCCGCTTCCAGTCCCGAACACCTTCTTGCGAGTTCTTCACGTCGGACTACGACTGTGCTCAGATGCTCGTGGTGAATCAGTGTGAGGCAATGGCGATGGACTTCTTCAAAATGAACAAAAAGTTTATTCTCGAGTACTTTGGATGCTCCAAAGACGGAAAACCATCGCGCTGAGTAAAAACGGAGAAGTTGAAAGAAGTGAAGCGAATTCGATTACTGTATTGACTCCTCCGTGCACAGAGCGAGTCGCACGCGACGTTCGTTCTTCCGCAAGTCGTCGACGGCTTCCGCGTCGCACTGCTTTCTGACCACTTGCTCGAGCTCCGAGAGCTCTTGCTCCGTGAGCTCACACTTTGGCTCAGCTCTCTCGATTAGGCCGTTCTTGAGTGTCGTCAAATCGAACCTTGTCTTCTCGATGCATTTGCTGAACGGTCCCACTCTGAAACCGTAGTCGTCGCAGGCGAGTTGCAAGAAGAAAGTGCTCAGATGCATGAGTCCCTTGACGATTCCTGGCAGCTCCATCGAATCGATGCAGTTCTGAAAGAAGAGAAGAGTGTGAACGCTCAAAACTATTTCCCTCCGTGGAAAAGTAAAAAGACTCACAACTGTGTCCGTGCACACGTCGTAGAAGATCTCCATGTTTGCAATTGTCACATTTCCAGTCCGCGTCTGCTCCAGTTTCAGATTGTCCAGCATGTTTTTCATTCTGTCGACTTTCTTCAAACAGACGACCGACGGCGAATCAAGAGGACGGCATTGGGTGAGAGTGAAGAAGAGAGGAACGAGCACGACGGACAACAGAAAGGACGACGTCATCTCTCTCTCTCTCTTCTGGAGTCAACTGAACGCATCCGACGTCGGTCCGTCTCTGGTGACCTTGCGGTGTTATCTGCATACACCACGTCTTCTTTATTGCGACATACGACAGTTCTGATGACGTCATCCGCACCTGTCAGATGACCCTCTTCGTGTGCTCCCCCCGTCATATGGTACACATTAACATCAAGATGTTTTTTGTGGTTCTCACTGCGACAAAAGATAAAAAACGGTTTATTCGCGGGCTCAGAGAATGGGGCAGACTTTCAGTTTCACACGATCCTCGTGCTTCTGCAGCTCTTCCGTCGCCGTCATGTTGCAGTGACTGTAGATTCGAGTCTCGAGACTGTCACGCAAAGAAGCGGAGAGCTCGCACGGACCGTCGTCAGTGCTCCGGAGACTCGAGAAGATGTTCGTGTTCTGAAAGTTCGGGTTTCGAACGGAAAACAGAAGCAGTTCTTACATTCCGAGCGCACTTCATGAGATCCGACACTTCGAAGCCAACGTCCTCGCACGGAACGCGCACAGCGGCGACAAGAATCCGGAACGAGGGCTGCTCGAACTCTGGAAGGCCTTCCAGACAATCGAGCACTTCGGAGCACACGAAGAAGAGCTCCTCTTTCTCTTCGTCCGTCGCATTCAATCGGTTCGGATGTTGGGGCTGGCGGAGGAGATACGTGGTGAAGAGAGTCTCGTGACTGACGAGGTTCAGAGAGCACGAGACGATCGGAGCGAGCTGCGGAGGGGAGGGGAAGAGCTCGAAACCGCCGATGTTGAAGTTCGGGAATGCGGAGCACGAATTGAGGAGCAGAAGAGCCAGCAAGAGATGGAGAAGTCGTTTCATAGCGGACGGAAGAGCAGTGGAAGAGGGGAGAGCAATGGGGAGGAACGGGTTGTTTGGGGGACGGACTCCGCTGTCGGCCTTCTGCTGTTTTATGGCTCCCGGTCGTAGAGAGGGACAGTGTACTGCATGGGGTCAGAAGACGTCCCGAGCACGTCTCTCGATGGGACCCATCTGTCTCGACTTTTTGTTTCCTTATCCATCTAAAACTTCTGTTACTTCTTCGTTTTGTTTTGAATTTCATCAAACTTCGATAATAGATGGTCCAACGTGAATGATCCTCTTCTCCGAGTCACAATAGATTTCTTCTTCTTCTTCTTCTTCTTCTTCTTCTTCTCGTGCAACTGTTGCTCCAGATTCTCTCGACAGCCGCCTTCTCGTTTCGAGCCACCCTCGATATCTTCTCCTTCTTCTCGCCTTTCTGCTTTTCTCTCTTCTCCGGCCGTTAAAATGTTCCCTCCGCTGCGATAGAGACGTCTGGCCCTCCGCCCCCGCAGTTGCCAGGTGACCCGCCATCTAATCTCCCTCCGACATCTTATCTCCCATCGTCTCGCCGCTTCTCTCTTCAGAATCCTCTCTCGATGTGGACGTTCTCTGCTCGCCGATCTTCTAATGTCGTCGCCCTTGCAAAGTGTCCCGACGGCCTTCAGCCTCTTCAAGAAATGTTTTCAGTTCTCCGTCTTCCTTTTCAGATTCACATACAGAAAAGTGTTCCGGATCTTTGCTTTCCGCCGCCGCTTTCTCCCGCCTCCGTCGTCTCCGAATCTGTTTTCCCAGACTGCGTTCGGGTCTTTTCCAGGTGCCTCTGTTACAAGCAAGACTCTTGACGAGTCACTTAAGCGAGACTCGATCGGATCATCGCGAACTTGAGGCCTGAGGTTCCCCCGATTCCGAAGAAGGTCCGAAGAATGCCAGGAGACTCTTCTCATTCAGATTGAGAATCAGCTTTGAATGTGTCCACCAGACACGAGGAGACTGAATCCCCAGGTTTTAAGAGTGATCGCAGGGTTGTTCTTTTCAAGATCTTCCTCGATCGTCCGGACAATCTGGACGACTACCGTGATTCTGACGAACAAATGACCGGAACGAGCAGGGTCCGAATCGAAAAGTGCGCTGATCAATCTCAAAAAGACACATTTCGGTAGATCGAGAATCCAGTCGCCCCCCTTTTCCGCCACGACGTCTACACCGATCCCGAAGACGTTCCTTTCTGCTCTTCAATCGTCAGACTTTCCTCTTCTACTCACCAGTTTTTCCACTGTTCTGAATCAGCAATAATTTCTGGTTAAAATGAATTCACGTCGAGAAGAATTGAAGGGAAACGGCAGGTTTGACGCGTTCTCACAAAAATGGCTGAAAAATCGAGGCCGACAGACATTTTTCAGTTTTTTCAGCGGGGCTAGGGAAATCAAGCCTTCCGGTTTCGAATCTCAAATTTTCACGGACCGGGCTCTGCAGGCCGCAAAAATCCACGTGTTCAGACCGGCCTGGGTCGGCATTGCGAGCATTTCGATGAAAAGCGATGAGAAACTCTTCTTTTCCAAGCATTTTCTAGGTGTTTATGGTGAAAAACTTAGTTTCCAATCAAAATTGATTTCTACAGTACTCTCTTTTGGGCCATGGCCTAGTTTCTGGGCCATGGCCGAGGTTCTACAGGCTGGCGCCTTTTTCACATTTTCGCGTTTCGCCACGGGAGCGCGCGAACCACAAGAGCGGGAAGAAAACGGAAAATGACAAAAAACACTGGGAGATTGTGGAAATTACATTCGAAAACTGTTGGATTTCCAGAAAACCATTGTATAAAACGCTCTTTTCAAATGGATTTCGATGGATTTCGTTTTGTTTCCCAGATATCTCATTCTCGAAGTGACGAAATGCATCGAAATCGACGTGGAAACGAACGGATTCGGAGAGATTCGAGTGGAGTCGAAAAGGGCGAGAAGAGGAGACGGAAGGAATCGGCGCAGATTCGGTGGCCGTGATCGGTGTGTTTTCGATGCGCCGTCAGTCCGCATAAGTTGTTGAGTTGTTGTTTCCTCGCATCTCGTCATGATCTTTCTTTTCCTCTTTCTTCTTCCTCTTTCTCTTTCTTCTGTCTCAATCGCTACTTCTTCCTTACCTGCCTATATCTCTCCCGACAGCTGCCCTCTCGTTCCGTTGGCGCCACGCCACACCGCTCCTCCCCCACTCCACCTCGTCTTCTGTCCGTGATCCTCTCGACATGCGCTCTTCCAATCGCCTTTCCGCTATGCTCGTCTTCTTGTTCATCGTCGCCATAACCTCTTCAACTCCCACCACCACCCCACCTCGTCCCACCGATCTCCCCTCGCCGGCCGCCGATCTCGAAGCTTCTGAAAACTCGACGACGGTGTCTCCCGAAGTCGTCCACTACCGATACTGTGCCGCCGTCGCCGGTGGGCTGTACAAAGATCTCAACGCGTTCACGGACTCATTCAGTCGAATGAAAGAGAACGATCGGGTGGTTCGAAACTTCTACATGCTGCAGGAGTGCCCCAAGGCCATGGAATGCTTCGACGTCGTCATCAACTTCATGCCGGAGAAGGTGAGAGAGAAGCCGAGACGAATGAAGAAGCTTTCCGAAGGCTACTGCTCCATCCTCAGTCTTCGAAACACGCATTTCTTCAAATGCACGGCAGCGGTGAGTTGATCTCATTCCATTTCATTCGATTCATTCTTCTTCTCTTTTCAGATGGGATTAAGACGAGGAAGTGTTTTCGAGTCTGTCCAGTTCCACGTGAAACACCCGGATTATCTGCAGAAATGCAGAGCTGCCGACGACCAACTCCTCCGCATCCGCAAAACGATCCATAAGAAGTGTGGAAAGCAGGCGCAAGTGGACATCGGAGAGCACGAGGAACTGATCCGTCGCATGTTCTGCAAGGTGCTCGAAGACACCAACGAGCTCGAGTGAACCGCTTTCATTCCCCTTGTTTTCTGTTTCTTGTTTCTTTCCTTGTTCAGTTTCAGTTCTCGTTTCTTCTATCTCTTTTGTTTATTTGGTTTTCTCCATCTCACTACCTCCGATCACAATTATCTGCTGAATCTCAATTGTTCGTCCAACTACCTCGATAGTAATTTCATTATGATTCCCATTCGTTCTTCTTGTTTTTCTTCAATAAATATCTTTGTTTCGTCAAATGACGTCTCCTGAATTCTTCGACGAGCTCCGTCCGACACGTGACGTCTTCTCGCGATGACGTGTCCCTCTCAACCACTCGATCACCGCTTCAAACCCGTTTCTTCTCTTCGTCGAGAACACTTTTCTCTCTTTTTTCTATCTCTTTCTCTCAGATTTCCGACATCGATAAGATGATTATCTTATCGAAACGAGGGTCCGAAGGGCTCCGCGAGCTTCTCTCTCTCTCTCTCTCAGCTCCCAACAATCCCGAATCTCTATCACTTATTGTTGGCCTTCGCGTGCCCGTTCTCTCTATTATAAAATCGCGGTCTGTTGTTAGGTGGTGAACAAGAACGGTGTTTGCGGACCTGAGCGACTGTCTACCGTAGTTTTGGTTCTTGAGTGGAAGAGCCGAAATGTTGTCCATTTACGGGCGCCGTTACACAACGTACGACGACCAAATTCTGACAAAATTTCACCAATTTATCGATTTTTCAGCGAAACTTTGGAAAGTGCCTAAATTTCCATCGAAACACAACACATTTTATCAAAATCTTCCCCTTTTTCACAACAACACGTTGCTTTGATCGCTGAAATATGCAATTTATTGAAAAAAACGAGAAAAAACAAGAAAAATCGGTTTAGTTCTCGAAATTACGGCACCGATGCGCCCATAAATCGACAACATTTCGGCTCTTCCACTCAAGAACCAAAACTACGGTAGACAGTCGCTCAGGTCCGCAAACACCGTTCTTGTTCACCACCTAACAACAGACCGCGATTTTATAATAATTCCGAATTGCGTCGACCTTCGCTTACATTGCGTGTCGAAAACGGAAATCTGAGGTCACATTGCGTAATTCTTTTTGTTCCATTCGTGTCACGTATCCGGCTAGCAACACAACTTCCATCGGCCTGATCCGACCTCTCAAAACTTCGCCTTCCGAAATCTTAGGCTGTTGGTTCACGGGGGAACTTCGCGCTCCACGGGACAGACTATGGGAACTCGAAAACAAGTTTTTGTTTCGTGAGCTCGCGTTGACTTCAGTTCTGAAAACCGGGACTAGGCGAGCCGAGTTCTTGTCCGTCCGGACTCATTCTCGTCACGTTTTCCCACATCGGCTCGACTGTTCTCAATGCTGAAGGAATCTGCCGAGCCGTCATGAGTCAGTAGTAGTAAACAGGCATTTTGGGACTTGTTTGTGAACGGTTCAACCAATCATCAATCGATTTCTTCTTCAATGCATCCCATCAGTACGTTTCAAGGGCGGATTGTAGACACTTCTTTTTTCGTTCAGATACCGATCTTATCGAATCGACGGCCGCGCGAGTAATGAAATACGATCGATAGAAACAAGAAACCGGACGGAGTCCGGCTGAAACTCGGGAAACTGAGACGCAGTTTTCAGATACTCGACGGGCAACAGGCTCAACAGTTCGTCGTCTTGGAGTCGTGACGTTCTTGGGAATCTTTCTTGTTGTTCTTGTGCTTCGCAGTTGGAACATGTCCCTTAACAACAATGTTTTTTTGGTTGTTTAAAGGGACACACAATTTCACGTCGCGTGACGTGGATTCCGTTCGAGACCCAAGGACTCCGAGCATCATGCGATCTTCTAATACCATTTTCGCGCGCTAGTCAGCCGTCGACATCACTGGAGACTCTTTTGAGCCCAAACATAATAGTCGGAAAGGAACTGTGGCTCGGAGCACAATCGTCGTTCTGAAATCTATCCATGTGGGTCACGTGACAACAGTTGGGGTCAAAGGATGCTGGACAATAAGAAAGAAGACGTTGATTCTGTGCCAGCCGGTTCCCATTTCAGTTCTAGTGTTTTGATGGTGACGTGAACCAAATACACTTCTATAGCTCTGTTAGTTTCAGAAATGTAGCCTGCCAAAGTTGAACTTCAGAAGAGGGGCTTTCATCAGAGAATTTTACGGTAGATATGGTTGGAAGGACCACCTATTTGAGTCAAGGTACAAGTGAGAGATCAATAAAGTTGGATTGTGGTAAAGTACAGAAGGGAAGCGAGATTCCAGTGACTGGTAGTACAAACTAGAAGTTGACCTGTGTCAAACGAAAGTGTTCAGACAATTCAAGAAAAGGCTACGAAGTGATTTCTAAAACGGAGTTTCACGTGAGATGGCAGCCAATTCCAACAGTCGAGAATACGGTAAGGCGCCAATCGGAGAGATCCGTGTTGTTTGTTATTCGTGGCACACAATCGAACTTTCAGGTCGGGGTCACTTCCGTCGTTTCCCAATCGAAGAACTTGAATTGTTTCGGCATCGGAAAGGGGAAACTTCTTTCGAAAGAACTCATCGAGAAACTGTGTTCAAGTGCCTTTCTCTCTTTCTGTCTCTCTGTCTCTCTCTTCCGTTTTTCAAGACAACGAACAAGACACCGATCGGACGAAAACAAGAGTGACGAGGAGTCTCCGTGGTTCGCGAAGTAAACACACGAGACGTCGTCTGGTCACTCGCATCCTCGCCCCACAACTTTCCCGCCGCAATTACCGTAACCAGTCAGGCTTGTCCCGTCCCGCTTCCAATTTCATGTCGAGTGCCCGTCCCGTCCGAATTGTTTGTGTGTGATGTGCCTCCGCTCGATTCGCTTCGCATTCTCTCTCTGATAAAGACACGTCCTCGAGTGTACTCTGCAACTCACAAAAACGACGGCTACACTACGCTCGAAACCATCGAAAACACTTCAAGTGTCGTCTCTTTAAAAGCGTTTCCGCCGAAACTGTGATTTGGGTCCGTTTTCGACGAACGTTCTGTTTCTTTTTTCAGCAAGAAATGAGTCACGAGAATCACACAAAACACGGATTTTTCTCGAATTGAACGCGTTTTTCGAAATGAAAACTCCTTTTTTTCACAAGGAGCCTCGCGTGAAATAATTGGAAATTCGGTGCCCAATTCACAGAAAATTGTTCACTTTCCGTCAGAGTGAAACTCGCGAATCGCGTTTCTTTTCGAATTTCGAAACGTTGGGGGCTCCACTCTACCCGATCCCCCCTTTTTTCTCTGCACTCTCCTCACTTCCCACACTATTTTCTCGTTTTTCAGCTTATCAAAATGTTTGTTGTAGCGCGAAAAAATGTGATAAAAAGAGGGGAGACGACAACATTTTACGATTGAAAATGACACATTCTCCCTCTGGTTTTTCAAATTTTCCACGTTTTTTTGCTGGTCTGAAACGATATTTTCAGTCGGATTTCAGAGAAATGGACGACGTTTTGGAGAGTCTGTGGGTGACGCTGAAGGCGTTGCTTCTGATCGTCGTCTCGACGATTCGGAATCTCTTCCCGCTCGGCGTCCTTCCGAGAAAGAGCGTCCAGGGTGAGTGGCCGAGAAATCCCGCCGACGGAATCCTCTTCCACCGTTTCCAGGCCAACTGGTGCTCATCACCGGCTCGGGAAGTGGTCTGGGCCGTCTGATGGCGTATGAGTTCGGCAAGCTCGGAGCCCGTCTCGTGCTCTGGGACATCAACGAAAAGGGAAACGAGGAGACGCTCAAGGAGCTCGAGGCGCAGGGAGTCGAGGTGAGCCGAGGGGGCTAATGTCTCACATTTATTTCACTAAAACTTTACACAACACTTTAAAAGTCATATCAGGTAGGGCCGTTGATTACAAATGGAAAGGAAAAGAAAGCGGATGTTTTTTTCTATTAGCTGGGGGCCAGATTACGAGAGAAATGTGCCTAGAGGATGAGAACCCGAAAGTTGATTCAGATGAGATCGTGTCGGAATCTTTCGTGAAACTCATCTGAATCACTCCGAGCTCTGAACATCTGCGGAGGGGAATGAGAGAAGGGTACGTTAGAAAATAATGAAAACACTCGTGTGGTGAATTGAACAAAATTGAACCTCTTCTCTTGGCCATTTGCGTACAAAAAACGACAAAATGGTCAGGAGAGGAGGCCGAAAGAAAAACGAGATTATACGGAAAAATTGAGGGGGGCGGGCAAAATCTATCAAATGAGATTAGAAGAAAACTGACAAAAATCCCAGAATTCTACAAGAAATTACATACAAAAAAAGAAGCATTCAAAAATGGAAACAAAAAGGGAAGACGAGTAGAACAAAAAGGTGAAAAGATTACCTAAATCTAAAACTGTTATCGGAGTTTGAAAAATTGAAAATAACTAGAGTGAAATCGAAAAGCGAATAAAAACTTTAGAAACGGTGATAGAGACGAGCGTGGCGGTGAGAGAAATTATGCTATTAGATGGCAGCGTTCTGCTGCTGTTGACGGTGACGCTCGGTGACGGTGAAGGCCGAAGTCGCCGGAATCGAGTGACTCAGATGGCACGAGTCACCGAATGGGCACGATCCGCCGGCCACGAAGAAGTCACACGGCTCGGTGAACGATGGTGATGGCTTCTGGCCGATGACGCTTCCGCCGCCTCCAGAAATCGTCGACGCCGGTGTGAAGAGTCCCGACGCGGCGTCATCTGGAACGGGATGAGGATCGGAGAACGGTTTCGGTTTCTTACCGTATCCAATATTCTTCTCATCGAGAGCGAAAGCGAATCTCGGCGAATCGCTCATCGACGACGGTTTCGAGTTGACTGACGACGGCGTGTGCATTCGTTTCAACGAATCGACTATGTTCAAACCGTCAAAGTCGAACATGGTCGTTTTTCTGGCCTTTTGTTCGCCTTCAGCCGTCACTGACGACGATGTGTCGAGAAGATTCTCACTGCTGAGCAGTTCAATCAACGAGAGCACCGGCGGACTCGAAGAACTCTCGTCGGAGCTCTCCAAAGTGAACGGCGCCTTCTCCTTTCCATCAATTGGTCTACCTGTGGCCAGAGCAATCTCTTCCTCGTCAATCGGAAACTTTTTCGAGCGAAGATGATCCATTTTGGAGAGCAGACTGGCTCCCGAATCGGAAGGAACGATCCCTCCACGCAATCCAGAAGCGATCGACGATGCGTCCTTTCTGGGTTTCGGATCGAGCCAGATCGAAAACGAATTGTCCGACGGGAGGAGTGATTCGAATATTTTCGGCGGCGCGGAGAGTTCTGCCGCCATCGGGTTCATGAAAGGACGGCGAGCTTGCGGATGGTTCGGATGGATAAACGAGGCGGGCGACGCGTCGAGAGACTCCTTGTGGCGCAAGGATCCGCACTGACAATCGGTCCCTCCCGCGGAAGATCCATGAAGATGTTGTTGCTGACTGTACAGCGCTGCGAGATCGTTCTGAAAACAATCGATTCATTCAATTCTCTTGAGAGTCGCCTACCCAGAGCTCCCTCGGCACTTGCTTTTTGCTCAACAATCCGCGATCCAACATAAATTTGATGTAGGTGATATCCTTGATTTTGGAGACTGCCTCGTACTCTCGCGCCGTCTGTTGCGCCTGCTGATGGGCCAAGAGACGATTCAGCTCGGCGGCCTCCTCCAACTTTTTCTGCTGATGCTGATGCTGCTGAGTGAGCCCTCCATTCGATTCTATCTCCTTCTGTCGTTGGTAAATCTCGCCGGCCACATTCCATATCGCTTGCTGATATTGCGGATGCGATCCGGTGTGGCCGATTTGCGAAGGAGCCGCCGAGACGGAGGACGTGCGAATCGAAGAAGCGGACCGTTGAGCCGACCCGGTTCCAACCGCTTGGTGATATGTTCCGAATCCGCCGACAGATCCCGAACGAGACAAATGCTGTCCGTTGGTGGTCCCTTGCTGTTGCGGCAACATTCCGAACGAGTTGACGAGATGAGGCTTCGGATGGGGACCGCGACTGTAGGAACGATGGTGGTGATGGGGATGGGAAGAGGAGGCGCCGCCGACAGATCCGCTCGATGCCATTCGTCCCGAAAACCCGGTCTGTTGATAGGGAAACGGGTTCGGAGACTGCAAAAATCAAATGAGTAGCTGGAAGACGTGAAGGTCGCTCACCAAGATACTGTAGTCGTCCAAAGGAGCCGCCACCTCGTCTTCCTTTTGACCTTCAATTTGCTCCTTCTCGGCGAACGGGTTTGCACCTCCCGACATCGAGATCCATCTCTCCTGGGCCGGAGACAAAGGAAGCGACGAAGTGTTGGAGACCTGCTCCTTGAAGGCGATGTTCGGCGGGATGTGGACAGTCAGTCCCTTCACGTTCGTCGACGCTCTCTTCGGGACGACACCGCCGACGGCCTTCGGCAGCTCGGTCGGCTTCGCCTGCTCGCTTTCTCTGCTCTTCTCCTCGACAACCATTCTTCCGCCGCTCCGTGACACGTTAACCTTCCGAAGATCGTCCTCGCCGTGCGCGTACCAGCATGATCCGCCGTACGCGCAGATTCCCGAGCGGCGCCAGTGATCGCAGATTTTCGTCTGAAACTGGATGAATTGGCACGAAAATCGGGCGAGCTCCAAGGGGTAGGGGTCTCCGGAAAACGAAGAAACCTTGGTCAGGGCCGAATTGTGTTCGACGCCTCCGCTCGTCAGAGTCCTCAGTCTCTGCGGTGGTGGTTCGGAAGGGGCCGCCATTAGCATGGCCGGCTGGTTCCATTGAGACCAACAGCACTGAATAGAGGAAAACCTTTGAGAAAAAGTTTTCGTGGGAGCAAGTGGGACTAACCGCCTGATAGTTCATTATGGGATAAGCTGAGTGAGTCATTAGATTCGGTGAACTGTGATGAGTAGTGAGATTGTGCTAAACACCGAAAATTGTGTCATTTTGAAAGTGAAAACTTCAGAAAAACACCTGATTCAAAGTGAAATTCGCATTGAAAAGAGACGGAAGAGCCGGAAAACCCTTAAAACTGCTCGCTCATTCTCACCGCTGAAAAGCCTAGATTACCGGAGGAGCGAGACTTGGAAGCGGGCTTTTCGCTTCTTCCGACGTCTGACTATACATTCCGACGAGCTTCGATTAGGTTAAAACGCAAAACAGACTAAACTCGCAGCGAGAATCGGTTGAAAAATATAAAATGACAGTCGAAACGCTGCCGCCCTTTTCTTTTCATCGGTTTTTTTTTTGGTTTCGACCGCCCCAATTTTTTTCTTCACGGCACCTTTGGGGATTTGAGAATCGATTTCGAATCGGCCGGCTCGCCGAGCAATGCGGAATCTTTCAGTTGATCTTCGGTGCTGCAAGAAAACTGGTTTTGAACGCGTCGCTGAGTTTTTTGTCTTACTTTTCACTTTCCAGAGATTTAGTTATCATTTCTGATTTTGACAAACTCATCTATTTACAGATAATACGAATTAGAACCTGAAAACTGATGGAAAATGAGAGAAAAAGGAGGAAATAGGTCGGAAAAACTGAGCAAGCGAGAAAAAATTTGAAAATGGGCGCTAAACTGAGCGCGAACTGCGTAATTTCGGAGCATCGTAATGAATATGTCGTCTGCGTCTCTCGGTTTTCCACACTCTCTCACTCAAAATTCAAAATTTGCAGGCGTACGCCTACACAGTGGACCTTTCCGACTACAAACAAATCAATAAAACTGCCGATTTAGTGAAAAAAGATGTTGGAAAAGTGGATATTCTCATTAATAATGCTGGAATTGTGACAGGTTTCGGAAAAAAACCATTGAAAAAGTAATGAAAGTATTTTCAGGAAAGAAACTTCTCGAATGTCCAGACGAGCTGATGGAGAAGACTGTGGCGGTGAACACGAATGCTCTTATTTTCGTGAGTCAGGGGAAACTGCGAAATGATAGCAGCAAAAGTGATTTAGGCCACCAAAAACTTCCTTCCGGCGATGCTGGAAAGCGATCGCGGACACATTGTTACAATTGCGTCGATGGCCGGAAAGTGCGGAGTCGCCGGGTTGGTGAGTGCGCTCCGTTGAGAACAAGAAGCAAACGCGCTCCATCGTTTCGTTTCCAGGTCGACTACTGCGCGTCGAAACACGGCGCCGTCGGATTCAACGACTCGCTGGCCTCCGAACTGTATTCGCTCAATTCGTCTGTCAAAACGACGGTCGTGTGTCCGATCTACATCAACACGGGAATGTTCGACGGCGCGGAGACGAAGTGGCCGACCCTTCTGCCGATAATGGAGCCCGACTACGTGGTTGAGTGCATCATGGAGGCCGTGCTCACCGACAGAGCCTTCCTCGCCATCCCCAAGTTCAGCTACATCTTCATCGCTCTTTCCGGGTATAGAAGGCGTTCAGAAGAGCTCTCCCACTCAATTCCATGCTCTTTCAGACTGCTGCCGACCGAAGTTCTCAGTTTGTACGGGGATCATTTCGGAATTACTCACTCGATGGACCATTTCAAGGGACGTCAGCCACAGAAGGCATAGAGACATCGAACAGATTTCAATCTTTATTTATTCGAGAATTTTCCGAACAAACCGCTTCAAAATAATAAACAGGACCATGAATGCACGAGAAGTTGAAACAGTTGACAACACTGGACAAAATGTTTCACTTCTTTCTCTTGAACAGATCCATTCCTTCCTTTAACCCGCGTTACTGATTTTCGATGTTTTTCTATGAAGATTTTAGCTTCCTTCAAGAATCCCAATTCTGGAACCAACAAAAATTAACGACATCCGAGTTAAAAAGCTCATTTCGCCCCCATGGTTGGAGTCGGGCCGAGTGCGATTTCTTCATTTGCCGTGAAGCAGCGGCGGACTACACTCGACGCCTCGCAAACAAGCGACCGACATCTCGCGGGTTCCGCCGCCCTCTATACTTTGTGTGTCGGCGAAACTCCGCCCATATCACTTGTTCCGCCCGTTTCTTCCCATCTTTTTCGGCCTCTTTTCTCGCGTTTAGGCGCATCTTCTCGAAGATTCCAAAGTTCCACACGAAATATCTATTTTATTGGGGTCTAATTAACCGAGAAAAAAAAATATGAATAATGATAATGAAAACGTGAAGTCAGTAGGGATGCGAAAAAAAACGGAATCGAATTGGGAAGAAATTGTGGTAAAAATTGTGATCGGGAAAGGAATCAGTTGCTTTGAATGTGGATGAATTTCATGTGAGTGGTGTTGTTGCGAATCGGATCGTGGAAGGAGACGTAGAAGACGTTGAGGAGCTGAAAATGACTATGTCGGCCTGTCACTCCTTCATTGATCTGTCACCTCTTTCATAACCTCGGGTCTTCTGGTGTCCTCGTACGTGGCGAGTCGTCGATTCGAGCAGTCGTCGAACGGCTCCGATCTGTGCATTCGGATGTTGAGTCTCGGGAAATTGGCGATCAGCAGGTCTTCCATGTGATCGTGCCAGATGCGGTAGGCGGTCGTGTTGACGTCCTCCATGAAGTAGATCCAGTACGCGGTCTTTCCGGTGAGTGCGGGGGACTGCGAATCGCGGGCGCCCCACGTGTATCTCATCATCATGCGGATCGTGTATTTGAGCCAGTTTGCCTGAAAAGTGGAATGATTCGAGCATCTTGACATTCACTAGCAACTCACAGTTCCAACAGAAGTGGGGAACGGATTGACGCCGCTCTCGATGAAGACGGCCCGGGTCGAGCGGAACATGTTGAACACGACGCGTCCTTGGAACGGCCACTCGAATCCGAATCGGTCGATTTCGTGCTCTCCAGACATTCGAGAAGCCAACGACCAGTCGGATCCCATTTGAGACGACGCTTCGGCGGAGACGACGCGTAGATCGAAGAACGGCATCACTTCGTCGACGGCGTCTTTATCGAGAGTTCCGTTCTCATGGTAGATCATCACGTGGCGAGTGACGTCGAAATTATCCGGATTGAATGCGGAGAAGTAGGCGTAGTGGAAGGCGCCAGTCTCCTCCCACTGACAACGTGTCACGTAGTAGTCATTTTCCATGAACTTGAGCATCTCGAAGTTCACATTGCGAACTCTGAAACACTCGACACCTTCATATGATGCTAGAGAACTTCTGAGTACCCCCAAAGTCTGATGATCAGCTGAATGACCTCGAGCGGCATCGGCTTCGGATCGTCTTCGCGGTACTGAGAGACAGTTTGTATCGGAATCATGAGCTCGTTGACCCGGATACCGCCGAAATCCACGGAGAAGCGGTCGGCGTCGAAAACATGTTTCGATTCCACCGTATGCGTGTAGTCGTTTGCGATATCGGCCAAGAATCTGAAGAAAAACGATAATGATAGGTCCGGCGAGACATGTGTCACTCACGCATCAGTGAACGCGACGGTTCCGTAGCTCAATTGGGCTCCCTTCCACATCTCCTCAATCATGCGGAAGCTCATCGGTCCGAAGTAGTTGAACGTGGAGCGGACTGTCTCAACGCATTGCGGGCAGCTACAGTGATCCATGTCCGGATGCATGCTGTTGAAGCTCTGCAGACGCTGGCTCCATGATTCGGGCAGCGAACACGGCTTGAAGCTCCAGCTGTCGAAGATCTTGAAGTTCTCGACGACCGGCCGGAACGTCTGTTCGACCCACTTCAGGAAGCGCGTCAGGTAGACGACGTCGAGCCTATCTTCCGAAGGCATCTCTTCGAACGGATCCTCGCCTTGCCGGGCTCCCGCCGCTTGCTCCTCATCTCTCGGTTGCAGTCTCATCATACCGTCAGGGCCAAGTCGATTCGCCAAAAGCTGGAAGTCATCATCGGAATCGGAGTCCGATTCCCCGCTTTCATCCATGTCTTCATCTCGGTGGAATCGTCTCGCACGATGCCCGCCCGCAATCATTTGGGCGCGCCGTTGAGCAGCCACTCGCTGGTGCTTGGCGATTGTGAAATCGTTGCAGCGCAAGAAAAAACTGAAAAACGTCGAAAATAACAGAACATTCTCGACTTTTTGGTAAACTCACTCGTCCATATCAACTTTGATATTCTTGAACTCGATCCTCATCGTCGTGCAAACGGCCTTGCTGAACTGTGGGCTCACCAACTGAAAATCAAATGAAAATCAAAGCAAGAAAGATTTGAAAACGCACTCGAAGGCTTAAATAACGCGACAGATCACCTTGTCTCGTACGCGCGCCGACCGTGAACAACTGAAAGAATCTTTGATTTTTCAAGAAACTTTCTGTCGTTTCCTCCTACTTTCCGGCGAGCTTCTTCTTTGCAAATATTGAGAATTTTCAGAAGAAGATGCGTGGTGCCGAAAACCCTGTTTACGGGGTCTGTCTCCTGGTCTAGAACGAAGTCCGCCATTTCATCGATATCCATATTGTCGTCTCCCATTGTTTTTCCTGAAAATCAATGAAAATAATTGAAAAAAACAGAAGAAATTTTGTTCGGAAATGAAAGAAAACGCGCTGACGCTAGGCGACAGCATTTTTTCCGATATCTCATCGCGGCGACGCGCCAACGTCTGAACCTCCTCGAAACACGTTGTGTCTCGCTTGTGCGACAGAGCGCGTTTGCATTCCTGTCCGGCGTGGTCCTATTTTTCGCGTTGATCTCAAAAATTGAAGTTTTTCCACAAAGTTTCTGAATTTTTGAGAGGGAAAATAGTTGAGGAAAAACACGTGGCACAATTTAAAAACTTGAAAACAATTATTTGTGACTTTTCTTCACCAAATAGCAGAGAAAATAAGGAAAATAAAAAGAAGTGGACAAAATTGATATGCTGCATCTTCAGAAGCCGGAAATATACGTATAAAACAGATTTAGACCCTTTCCGGAGTCTGATTCGTTTCAAGAAGTGTCCAAAACTAATGTGACTACAGCTATGCGCAGTTTCATGTAGGCCCTCTAGGAACAGCGGCGAGTTGACTCGAATGGCGCAGCCGGGGAAGCGCTCGTGGGCTAGGCGCAGCCCTCGAGTTCGATTCCACATGATGATAAAACTATAGCGTGAGCTGGCCGCAGTGATCGCTAAATGTCATAGTTACACAGATGGGTTTTGCTTTTTGATTTATTATTCTGCGCAGCCAAGCTCAATATCATTCCATCTCATCGAGCGTTCTGTCAACGTCTTCCACTTCCGCATTGGCCACCGGAACGTATCCCAGCTGTGCCGCCTTGATGGCAATTCGAGCGAGCCAAACGAGTTTGAAAAGTACGGAGAAGCAGATGAAAAGGAGGTAGAACATCATGATCGGAGTGACCGTCCGTGTTCCTGACGTGATTTCCATGCCTAATGCGCCCACTTCGGCAGTCGTTTCCTGTTTTCGGAACACGTCGTGCGGCGGATTCTCGACCCATTCTTGCTCGTGCTTCAGCCACGCGTCCAGTCCGTTTTCGCCTGAAACCCACGAAGAATCGTCGATTTTGACACGGAAAACACCCACCGCGAGGTCGAAATTTCAGGAAATAGTCGGTCAAAAACCGTTTCTCGTCGTACCAGTACTTCTGAAATTCAGTTAAAAACTGAAAATTCGGGGAGTTCTCACATAAATCTCGAGAAAATTATCGGCGGGAAAAACCGAAGTTGTCTCGCGAATCGCTGAAAATCCGAGATAGTCTGCAAGTTTTCAGCGCGTCACGAACCCATGATTGAGTCGTGAATGAGACGCGCCGAGAAGCATCCGAAGTCGACGTCGCTCATCTGAATGCGTTCAGTCTCGTGACGTCGATGCGGCGGCGTCGTCGACGTGACCCGGAATCCGCACTTGGGCGCCACCGTCGTGCACGTCACCAGCACGTATTCCTCATTCGCCGCGTACGATCCGTCGCTTCTCACCACCACGTTTCCCGAAATACAACGCTGAATCGGGCGTTGTTGCAAACGCGCTCCAATGCGACACTCACTTTTGCCTCTTTTTGCGTGAAATTCAGTTTTCGAAACTCGATTTCGCTGTTTTCCAAACTGAACACCTCGATGAAAAGGAAAGTGATAATTATGAGCACAACGCGAAATTTGTCGATTCTCATTTTCTCGGAAATGACAATTTTCGCGCACTTTTTTCGTTTTTCGCGACGTGAAGAACACAAAAAAATGTGGGGGAGAATACGAAAAATTGAGAGTCAGAAGCCGATTTTATTGCTTTCATTTCTCGGTTTTCCGGATTATCGCCGTTGAAATTTCTGAAGGATTCCGTTGAGAAACTTCATTTGTGTCGAGACGAGCATGTAGACAGAGTCACGGGCTCGCTGAGCATCGATCTGAAGCGAGATCGTTGGACGCGTTGCGGTCGCGTCGCGGTCACCTCCAAAGTCTTGCTGTCTCGCGCGACGGCGACGAACTCGTCGAATCGAAAGTTCTTGACGGTCCACGCCTTCTTGAAGATGATGTGCAGTCCGTGGTCGTTGACGCCGACGAGCCCTTGTCCGTTGCCGGTGCCCTACAATGATAATAATTGGCTGTAATTGAGCACTTGTTCCAGTTCGAGCGCTCCTTGAGCCCCCACTGAGGCCCCGTCTGTCACTTCGTAATGCATGTTCCTCTTGAAAAGCACCAGGTGGTGGCGGGGGGAGGTCCCCCTCCCTGTCCATTCGCATTTCCTGTGAGAATTCGGGCCCGGCTCGCCGAGCACCACACTTTCCGCTCTTTCCGTCGAGAAGGGTGTCAATGGCGCGGCACTTCAGAGTAGTCTCTCACACTAATAGAAGACAGAAGAAGGCGCTCGAAACTTTCGACGAAAAGATCCCCTCCCAGAATTAGTACAGAATCCACTTAACATTCAATGGAGCGCATTTGCATTGACACGGGTTTCCCACGAAAAGAACAGTCTGTTGTCTTTTCGAGGACCCTATAATAATCGCCGCCACATTTCCGATTGATTCCCATGAGGTCGTTCTCAATTCGAAATGCTTTTCTCTTCTCCCATCAAGGCCGTTCTCGCCATTTCTCATGTTCTGGTGACACCCGAATCGCCTTTCGTCACTTTTAATTTGTCAGTTGGTCGCGCAGAAGCTCTCGCTGATCTGACTGCACTGTTCATCTCATATCCATAATGAACTGCTTCGTTGTGGTGTAGCTATGGCTAAGTCGGAAGTGTTTTTGATTTCGAATCTCGCGACCCTGGTTCGACTCCGCACGCCCTTTCTCTCGTTTCTCACCTTTTTCGCGAACACATCCACGTCGAAAAACGAAGCGCCGTAGGTCACGAGCCCGCGAGCCATCGACATGAATTCGGACTCCAGCTGCATGTCGTTCAGCGTCTCGTTCTTTTTCAGCTGCACCTTCAACCGGTCCGCCAATCTCGATCGATCGTGATTGTCGAGAATGTACTGTGGAAAGATGTTGGCAAGGTTTTTCGAGCTGAAACATGAATAAGTAGAGGGGAGGGACTAGAAAACTGGGGGGATGGCCTAGAAATGGAACAATGCGGAATGGCCTATTTTCCGGCCGTGATTCCGCTCTAGAGCGCTTCTTGGGAGGAGAGACAATAGAGACAATTGTGAAGGGGTAGAGGTTTTTTTGACGGATAACCGCAATCCGGTACACATTCTCTCTCTCTCTCTGGCCAACAATTCGCATTCTCCTCTCTTTTTAGCTCACTTGGCGGAGGGCTAACAAGTGAGAAAAGGGAGGGGGAAAGGAAGAGATGGAGACGATTTACATAAACGAGCGCACTTCATAATGGATAATCCCATTGTCGTGAGCAGTCTCAATATCTCTCTCTCTCTCTCTCTTTCTTTCTCTCTCTCTCTTTCTCTCTCTCTTTCTCTCTCTCTTTCTCTCTTTCTCTTTCTCTTTCTCTCTCTCTCTCTCTCTCTCTCTCTCTCTCTCTCTCTCTCTCTCTCTCTCTCTCTCTCTCTCTCTCTCTCTCTCTCTCTCTCTTTTCGCCGAAAAAAGACACGATGAGCCGTCGGAATAGTGGGACGAGAGCTCTGAAGAGAGCGAGAGCAGAGAGCCGCCGCCAAATTTCGCGCCCCATTTCGGAATTGATGTATAGTCATGTTGTTCTTGTTGAGCTCTCTTTCCGGGGAAAAAGAGCACAAGTGTGAGCCCACAGCTGCTCTTTTTGTTGCTCCTCACAAGATTCCATCTCCCCATTTCCATCTTTCAGAGCTCAAAAACTCGAAAAAGGAGGTGAGGAGTGAAAAGTGTCAAGTGAGACTGACAGGCTGATGGGGGCTATCATCACACTCAAGGGAATTGCGCCATCGGCGGGAGGGACTAGGTTTCCCCGCCAATCATCGGCCATCCTGCCCAATCTCGGGGGGAAGAGAGTGTTCCCACGCACTTACTTACTTTGTCTTCTGCTTCACGAAACAATATTGTTTTTATTATGCAACATTTATGCAATCCCCCCCTTTTCCCTCCGCTTCTTCTGCTTCTTCTTCGTCTTCTTCTTTTCCATCGCCGCCATAAGAATATCAAATGAAGCGTGAAACAACGTGGGGACGCGACGGAACCAATTTGTTGGGCCGGGTACATACAATCACCCCCCGCCAGAGACGGACTCATAACAAGTTTTCCGGCCACGGAGCCGCCCCTCCGGGAGGAGGCTCATCAAAAAACAAAATGAGAGCTCCGCGAGCTCCCTATCACTAACAATCTTTTTGTCCCGAAAGATATGGCCGTCGAGGGGGTTTCTAGGCCACTTCCGAGCTCTCGGTTTCAATTTCAATTTCCGGCTAATCCCCCTCCCTTCGCAAGTGTTGCATCCTTCCGGCCCTCCTCATATTGTCATGCGAACCCAACGAGAGCCCACTCGGAGCCACTTTTTTGCGCATGTTGTTGATTGCTTCCGACCCGTCTTCTCCCAACTGTTTCTCGTCTTTGTTTCTTCGCCTTTTCCGAGAAAAAGTTATGACTTTTCTCCCGAGTCATTTCCTTTTCTAGTTGCTATTATGGGATTCTAGGCCGCAAAACTTGAAAATCGAAACTTCGAAGAACCAGAAGAGCCGAGCGCTTTCGGTTTGCTCAAATTGTGGATATTATGATAAGCTTGCCCGCAATTCAGAAAACATTTTCTTCTCACTGAAGAATACGAGAGTCCTTCTAGGCCTGGTTCGGCCCGGCATGTCAGAAGCTGACAGTTTATTAGGCCGTAGAAAAACATGATTCGACTCTAGAACAGTTGCTCAAGTCGGTCATCGAAGCAGCTACAATTTGAGCCATCGACTGACTCATCATCTTTGTTTTTGAACTTTTTGAACCCCAAAAACCGGAGGGTACTGACAGGCAACTTTTCATTTCGCCCCCCTTTAAGATAATTCTGTCAGTTCTTCGGCTGTCAAACGCGCTCTATCGAAACTTTTCGAAGTGTCCCATAGAGCGAACATTCTTTTCCCCCGCTAGAACCTCTCATCAATTCGTCCGGTCCATGTCGAATATACTGTCGAATTCAAAGGCCGTCGTCTCATCGGGAGGCCTCCTATCGCTATGAATAATTCAGAGGGACCCGATCACCTCTCTTCCTTTTTTCCCTCTTCCCCATTCCAACCCATCAATCAATCACCCTCCCACCCCCCAAAAAGAACAGCTTTCTCATCACGTTCTTGTCCTTCTTCTCTCGGTGTTCCCGTTCGCTGCGAGACATAATATGGTGCGCATCTCCATATAATTATGCAAATGCAAGTGTACGAGAGGCGAGCACACACCTGCATAAAAGGGTCCTCTTCTCTCTCCCGAGAGA
This sequence comes from Caenorhabditis sulstoni, assembly GCA_963966605.1. Lineage (NCBI taxonomy): Eukaryota > Metazoa > Nematoda > Chromadorea > Rhabditida > Rhabditidae > Caenorhabditis > Caenorhabditis sulstoni. The sequence continues at coordinate 6,603,333 of OZ016475.1, forward strand.
GAAGCCCCCCTTAGACGATCTTCCTCCGATTTTTACGACTTTCTCTTCCCTGACAACCCTAGTCTCCTCGTCTTCTTCGTCCTCGAAAAGGTGTCGATTTGAGGAAGAGAGACAAAAGTTTCGGCGAGTTCGGTTTTCGGGCGGGCGAGAGGTCCTTCTCGCCGAGTAAACAAGCCTCCTTCCCCCCATTTATTTTTCAATTTCAAACGAGAAAAGTAGAAGCGAGACACGAGGACCATCTACTTCTTCTTCTTCGCCTCCTTTTTCGCCTCCTTCTTATTACGAAGACGATGAGGAGAACGCTCTCGAAGAAATACACTTCTGCGGCACCTTATCGCCTCTTTTTTTTTGAGGGCCACCAGATCGGGTTACGGTCAACACACGGTGGCAGGTTAGGCTCTATTGTCAACACTTTCCCTTCTCTCCGCGGACCCCTTGATTGCTCTCTACCTGCGAAGCATGGATCACGAACCTTTTTCGAAACTATCCAACAAGCACAGTTGCTCGAGCCGTCGAGTTCAAGAATCTTCTGTTTTTCGTCAGAACACTCACATTCCCGGTTTGGCACGTATTACCACCACCCAGGTGGCAATACGCATACTTCGAACGGGTCGAGAAATCAGACGAAGTTCCAGTCAAACTTTTTGAATAGGCTATCAGAATACACCTACAATTTGAGAGGAGTGGTTTTCTTCCGAACATTTCCAGGCCCCCCCCCCCCAAAGTGTCAGCATATGCGACTCTCGTGACCCATTTCCAGATCGAAAGGGGGCACTGTCAAAAGCGCTCTATTGAACAAGCGGAGCGGCCCTTTAGAGAGAACATTACTGAACATCATTAAAACGCGTCTCTAGTGCGGGAGTGCGTGGTGGTGCGGGCTCTATTCGGAGCATCTTCATCACCTGCTCCCATCCTTTCGTAGCAGCTGTGGCATTCCAGAACCTTCTTCCTCTCTTTCTCCCGCAGCTGTGATCGGTACCAACTTTTTCCGCCGCGATTCTGTTCTCTTCTTGGTTGCGGGAGAGGAGGGGGACACCTGCCACACGACCTTCCACACAGGCTCCGCCCACATTTCCACTTCTCCCCGCCCGCCCGGGTCTTCTTCTTCTTCATACGTTCCACTCTCTTGTTCTGAGCAATTCAGAGCTCGCCGTGTGTGTGTGCGTGAGCCCGTGTGCCGCTCATTGCAACATTCATTCTGCCCTGAGGGCTCTTTTGCTCTCCGGAGGTCGCCTCCCCGTTTTCAACAGAAACAGCACCTCTCCTTTTTCTTTTTTTTTCTGCCTCTAATCGTTTCGGGTTTCGGGGGCGTGTGTGTGTGGCACACACAAAAAAGGGAGGAAAGAAAAGAGAGGAGGGCGGAAAGTGTGTGCTCCAAAATGAGCCCATCTCAAAATGAGCTCGCCTTTCCCCCCCTCCTCTCCCGCGTGTTTCCTTCCATAACTAATTGCCACATTTCGCTTGCTCCAGGTGCTCCGTCGAGCATTTCGAAACACTTGCTCTCTCTCTTCATATAAACGACTTATCACGGTGGTTCTCTCGCCCCGTAACGGGTTGAAACCCCTCATTAGAGGCCAGTATTGTGGCTTCCCCTTCGCTTCTCGCTAAGCTTTTAGTGCTCCAGACGGGTTTCCCGTTTTCGCCTGAACGTACTTTCCGTTCTCGTTTCAAGTGAGCCAAAGTGCAACTGATTCCTTTTTCCCACCGAACTTTTGCTCAGCCAAGGGAGCTCATCAAAAATTGGTCAAGTGCTCACGACTTCCCGCCTCCGTTATGAATTCTTTTCATTCCGCCTCCCCCCTCTTCCCCCTTTCGACCGCCCTTTCCCACCATTCTCACCAATTTAATATTACTAGTTTAATTAAGTTAACGTCTCCTTTCCTCCTTCTCGACGACGTCTTCTACTTTCTGACGTCTCCATTGTTTCTCTCTTTCCGTACTTGTTCCGGTGAAGGAAATCCCCCCAGTCTAATTAGAAACATCCCGAAAAAAGGAACGAAAACAGACGCGCATTACTATTTCCCACATACCTCGGCTTGAAATCCCTTCCCTGCATGGTTCGCGCGACGATGGCGCCGAATCGGACGGCTTCCTCCTTGGAATTGGCGATGAGGTGGCCGGCGAGGTAGGCGTGCACCGCCTCGTCGAGCAGTGTCGACCACGCCAGACTGTTGTTGTCGACCTTCTGAAAACTGTTTTCCAACTGGAGGCTTCTGAACGGAGAGGACTCAGAGTAGTCTCTTTCAGATGTTTTAAGAGCTCTCGACTAGTTGGGACGGCTCTTCGCCACTCCGCACGCTTCTTTCTTTCCCTTCTCGTGTTCCTATCAAGATTTGAGTGTTCCGTTTCAGATGACGTTCCGATCGGCGTCACTTCTCCAAGTTCTCGTCGCCGCCTCGCTGGTCTCGTTCTTCGGTAAGCCAGACACTCTTGCTATGTTTCATTCTGGGTGTGAAGCATTCAAGGCTTCTTCTTTCCCCTTGTTCCACAGGTGTCCCACACGTGTGTCCGTTCTCGATACTCTTTTTTTTTCTCGAAAGAGAGAGAGAGAGAGAGAGAGAGAGAGAGAGAGAGAGAAAGAGAAAGAGAGAGGGATCGAAACGACGGCATTCCCATATCATCGAGAAGCGGCGTCCCGTTTATGATGCTTCTATCATCATTTCCCGTTTATTCTCTCTTTTTTGCTTGCAGCAGTGTCGGCTCTCGAGTGCATTCAATGCGGTCCGAATGATGCGTGGTACTCGGAGGTGGAACACGAGAGGTACGAGAGAGCGATGGGAAACGAAAAGTTGCAAGGAAGGGGCTGTAACTTTCTGGTGCTGGATCCTAGGAGAATGACGCTTTTTGCCTGAAGTGGAAGGTGTTTCAAGGTCTTCCAAATGAGACTGAAAACGTCTGAGAATCTTAATCTCGAAGCGTGACTTCTAGATTCGATTGAAAATTGAAGTCGCCTGTCATGAATACTGAGGTTTTAGAACGTTCTTCTTGACATTCAAAACATATTGGAATGTTCTAATCTTTTCGTTCGTCGACCAATTTCGAAGGTTTTCGTACGAAAAGTTGAAACCACCATCCGAGTTCACTTCTGCCAATCTTGAGAGATAATTGGAATTGCCAGGGGTCCGAAACGTTGATCTTTTTCAAAGAGATGTTCCGTCCAGCATCGTCCCGATCATTTCAGACGTCTGGAGGCGTGCCGTCAGGGAGTGATCCCGCCGACGCCGTGCGCCAACATCACCCACACTCACTGCATCGTCAACTGGTATCGAACCGGCGGAAGTTCCGGTAATTGTGTTATTCCTTTCTCACACGCTGTCCTCCCCGCATCTAATTATAACGATGCCGCCTTTCTCCTCTGCTAATTAGCATCCCCCCCCCCCCTCACCCTCTTCAAAACAGAAGAGAGACAATACGGTCTCACTCCATTGTTTTCTTGTTTTCCAGAGAAGATCGTGACCCAACGACACTGCGGCATCCAGTCCGATGTGACGGGATGCACGTTGTACAACTCGCAGATCAGTCGCAAGGTCCGACGACACCTTCTCAGCGGACGCGACGACGCCTCGACTCCGTTGCGCAAAGAGACGGTCATGTCGTTCGTCGAGGTGAGGGACGATGTCTTCAGAAAAGACTCTTCTGACGGTCTTCCTGCAGGTCTGCTCGACGTCGTGCCCTTCCGGAGAGTGTGTCAACTCGTCGAATCTCCGTCGGACCATCATCGTTCTCATCGGAGCTCTCCTCTTCTTCTGATCCTCTTCTGATCTTCTTCTCTACGGTGTTCCCTCTCCCTTTCCACTCCAATCTTCCCCTTTCGGCAACCGGTTTTCAAGTTTCTAGACAATACACTTCTCCTCCTCCCCTCCCAAATTCTTCATCTTGCTCACCCCCAATCATAAATACCTACCGTTTGAATTTCCATTCTCGCCGTCGCATACGCGTTCCTCTTCAGTTTCAGCCGTGGCGTTTCAGACGCAATGTCGCCGGGTATCAGTTTCCGAATCATCGCGTTCCACTTGTCCAACTTCTCGTCTATCGAACTGTCGGGTTTCAGTTGGAGGGCTGAAAACCATCGAAAGAGTTCGGTGGAGCGCGCTTTCTCTCTCGCTTACACATGGACTCCGAGTAGATGTAGATGGCGAAGCACTTCATCTGCTCGCGACTCAACTGCGTCTCACCGGCGAGCAACTCGAGCACTTCTCCCACGGTCGCCTCTTTCGGAGATCGAACTTTGAGATTGAACGCGCCGAGCACAGAGTCCACCTGGAAGAAGGCGACGAGTTCAGAGTTTCAGAAGCTGACACACGATGATCTTCGTCTTGAATATCTGCATTTCGAGTATCTTCTGGATCGCCGGATGGTTTCCGCAGTAGTCGATGGGTCGGTAGCCCTCGTTGTTGCGAATGTTGACGTCGATGGAGGCGTGCGAGGTGAGCAGCTCGACCAGATATTCGTTGCCGTTGATCACCGCGTACTGCAGAGGAGTCGCGCCGCCCTTGTTCTGAGCATTGATCTGGAAGAGTGAGGCTACGGATCGGAGGGTGGGCGGACGTCTTCCGAAACTGACCGCCGTCATTTGGGGAGAATTCAGAAGCTCGTTGACGACTTCCAAGTGTCCGTGAAAACAGGCGTAGTGCAGAGGAGTCCAGCTGTCGTCGTCCTTCTGATTGCTGTCCATTCCGATCTTCAGAAACCTTCTGCAACGTCTTCTGAGTTCCCCGCCCCGACGATCCGAACCGACTGACCGTATCTCCTCGGCGTTGCCATCCTCGGCCGCCTTGTGCAGTGGATACAACTTGCTTCTCATGTCCTGCGAGGTACTCGACGCCGCTCGAACCGTTCTGCTTTGTTTCATACCCGGATAGAAATACACACAAGACTGCAAAATGGAAAGAAAAGAGAGACAACGTTTGCGAGAGCCGCGACGCGACACGCTCCGCCTACCACGTCTTCGCTCGCAAAGTTTGGGTCGAACGCGGGATTAATGACACTGATCGTGAACTTGTTCCATCGAAGCATCGCGAGTCGCGCGATGTTCGCCACGTGGACGCGGTCGTCGAGATCGGCCGAGGCCGAGGAAGCGTTGCTGCGCACACTGTGCGAGATCTGACTGAACACGAACTTGGTGACCGTAGTCGACGCTGTTGAGACTCACCGAATGCACTGCTCCCGGAGCTCCGAGTAGGCGGGATTGTGCACGCACGCGCGGATCCGCGACCTCGCCGCCTCCTTCATGAAAAAGTTGGCGAGAAAGTGCGGATTGGCGGTCTGCGAGTCGATGAGCCATCGCTCGAGTATCAGTATCATGTTCTTCGTGTGAATGTCGAACATTTCCGGCTGATTGTAGCACAAATTGACGAGCTTCTGCAGGTTCTCGTACCGCGAGTTGGCCACCTCGACCGTCTCTTTCACGAACACCGGCACGCAGACGAGCGAGAGACCCGGCACGTGACCGAGCGACGGCTTCGTCGAACTCGACGGCTGGTTCAGATCGTCGTGCAGTGGGATGCGGACCGCCCGACGGATTGTGCTGCTGGAAGGAGAAGAAGATCGGAGATGAGGAGGACAGTCAGCTCGACAAAACATGAAACAAGACTGCGGAGATCTAGGCCATGGCCGAGGTTTTTCATATTGGTGACAAGCGCGGCGATGAGTCGACTACGAAAAGAAGTACCCGGTTCTTCGGAAGTAGTCGTGTATCATCTCCTCCAGAGTGCTCACTTTCGACGGCTCGAACGAAAGCGTCGGCAGTTTGAAGACGTCCGCTCCGACGGCGTGGCCGCCTACCGTAACCCGTTTTGTTATGTTGTAATCCTGAAAACCACAAAACTAACAGACTTTCGCAATTCTTTAAAAATGGCTCAGTTGCGAAAAAATGTGGAACATTTCAAGATGTTTCGGTATTGCGTCTGAAAAATTTCAATTTCCAGCGACTTTTTTGTTTTTCACTGGTAGAAACACAAAAAGATACAGAACACGCTGGAAATTCCAGATTTTCAGACGTTTTTTTCGAGCATTCAAAAAATCTCGAAGAGAGAGAGAGAGAGAGAGAGTGTTTTTTGAGTGATTCATCACAAAAAAGTAGTGACTGTTTCCGTTTGGGCAACTTTCACTCACATGCTTCGACCCGAAACTTTTGACAGTCGACGGCTCCTCCTTGATGCAAATTTCATAATCTTGTGCCGTCGGAATGGCTCTGAATAGGCCGGAAAGTGGAAATATTCGAAAAATTGAGGGGAACAAATTGCTCACTTGTCAGATAAGGCGCTTATTTTGAGCCGCACGACGGCCACCGACACTTCTGCCATTCGATTTCTGGAAACAAATCGATCGTGAACTGGATAGAGCAGAATGGAATTCGACGATGGAATTCATAATCATCATCGGTGATAACGAGGGGGGAGTATTTGATTATTTGGGAGAAACCACACGTCGACGGGCGGCAGAAGCACACAAGCAGAAGAGAAAGAGAAACTACAATATGCATCAGGGGGGGTTATTCGGTGATAAGAAGTGGAAACGAGAAGGGAAACGGGGGATGCGTGTTATCAGAAAGAGAGAGAGAAAGAGAGAGAGAGAGAGTGATTAGGAGCCACACCCAAGAGACGAGACCGCAAAGAAATACAAACAGTTCTTTCTTTTTGTCTTCAGCAGAGAAAGAGAGAGAGAGAGAAAGGAGATCGATTAGAACGGGAAAGAGTCTGATGTTGGCACAGCTCTCCACTCTCTGTCTCTCTCTCTCTCTCTCTCTCTCTCTCTCTTTCTCTCTCTCTCTCTCTCTCTCTCTCTCTCTCTCTCTCTCTCTCTCTCTCTCTCTCTCTCTCTCTCTCTCTCTCTCTCTCTCTCTCTCTCTCTCTCTCTCTCTCTCTTATCAGTCGACAGTGATTTATGATCAGAACAAGAGCATTCTCTCACGGCACAGTTCACCCTTTGACCACTTCCCGTGACACTGTGCTTTGAATTGGAATCAGTATCCGATTCCCGTATACATGTAGATTAAAAAGCACAGGTTATGAAAACTAGGCACATGTCCCGATTTTTGGCACAGGTCCCGATATTAGGCACAGGTTATGAAATCTAGGCACAGGTCCCGATATTAGGCACAGGTTCTGAAAACTAGGCACAGGTCCCGATATTAGGCACAGGTTATGAAAACTAGGCACAGGTCCCGATATTAGGCACAGGTTATGAAATCTAGGCACAGGTCCCGATATTAGGCACAGGTTATGAAATCTAGGCACAGGTCCCGATATTAGGCACAGGTTATGAAATCTAGGCACAGGTCCCGATATTAAGCACAGGTTCTGAAAACTAGGCACAGGTCCCGATATTAGGCACAGGTTATGAAATCTAGGCACAGGTCCCGATATTAGGCACAGGTTCTGAAAACTAGGCACAGGTCCCGATATTAGGCACAGGTTATGAAATCTAGGCACAGGTCCCGATATTAGGCACAGGTTCTGAAAACTAGGCACAGGTCCCGATATTAGGCACAGGTTATGAAATCTAGGCACAGGTCCCGATATTAGGCACAGGTTCTGAAAACTAGGCACAGGTCCCGATATTAGGCACAGGTTCTGAAAACTAGGCACAGGTCCCGATATTAGGCACAGGTTATGAAATCTAGGCACAGGTCCCGATATTAGGCACAGGTTATGAAATCTAGGCACAGGTCCCGATATTAGGCACAGGTTATGAAATCTAGGCACAGGTCCCGATATTAAGCACAGGTTCTGAAAACTAGGCACAGGTCCCGATATTAGGCACAGGTTATGAAATCTAGGCACAGGTCCCGATATTAGGCACAGGTTCTGAAAACTAGGCACAGGTCCCGATATTAGGCACAGGTTATGAAATCTAGGCACAGGTCCCGATATTAGGCACAGGTTCTGAAAACTAGGCACAGGTCCCGATATTAGGCACAGGTTATGAAATCTAGGCACAGGTCCCGATATTAGGCACAGGTTCTGAAAACTAGGCACAGGTCCCGATATTAGGCACAGGTTCTGAAAACTAGGCACAGGTCCCGATATTAGGCACAGGTTATGAAATCTAGGCACAGGTCCCGATATTAGGCACAGGTTATGAAATCTAGGCACAGGTCCCGATATTAGGCACAGGTTATGAAAACTAGGCACAGGTCCCGATATTAGGCACAGGTTCTGAAAACTAGGCACAGGTCCCGATATTAGGCACAGGTTATGAAAACTAGGCACAGGTCCCGATATTAGGCACAGGTTATGAAAACTAGGCACAGGTCCCGATATTAGGCACAGGTTATGAAATCTAGGCACAGGTCCCGATATTAGGCACAGGTTATGAAAACTAGGCACAGGTCCCGATATTAGGCACAGGTTCTGAAAACTAGGCACAGGTCCCGATATTAGGCACAGGTTATGAAATCTAGGCACAGGTCCCGATATTAGGCACAGGTTATGAAAACTAGGCACAGGTCCCGATATTAGGCACAGGTTATGAAATCTAGGCACAGGTCCCGATATTAGGCACAGGTTATGAAATCTAGGCACAGGTCCCGATATTAGGCACAGGTTCTGAAAACTAGGCACAGGTCCCGATATTAGGCACAGGTTCTGAAAACTAGGCACAGGTCCCGATATTAGGCACAGGTTATGAAATCTAGGCACAGGTCCCGATATTAGGCACAGGTTCTGAAAACTAGGCACAGGTCCCGATATTAGGCACAGGTTATGAAATCTAGGCACAGGTCCCGATATTAGGCACAGGTTCTGAAAACTAGGCACAGGTCCCGATATTAGGCACAGGTTCTGAAAACTAGGCACAGGTCCCGATATTAGGCACAGGTTATGAAAACTAGGCACAGGTCCCGATATTAGGCACAGGTTATGAAATCTAGGCACAGGTCCCGATATTAGGCACAGGTTATGAAAACTAGGCACAGGTCCCGATATTAGGCACAGGTTCTGAAAACTAGGCACAGGTCCCGATATTAGGCACAGGTTATGAAATCTAGGCACAGGTCCCGATATTAGGCACAGGTTATGAAAACTAGCCACAGGTCCCGATATTAGGCACAGGTTATGAAATCTAGGCACAGGTCCCGATATTAGGCACAGGTTATGAAATCTAGGCACAGGTCCCGATATTAGGCACAGGTTCTGAAAACTAGGCACAGGTCCCGATATTAGGCACAGGTTCTGAAAACTAGGCACAGGTCCCGATATTAGGCACAGGTTAAGAAATCTAGGCACAGGTCCCGATATTAGGCACAGGTTCTGAAAACTAGGCACAGGTCCCGATATTAGGCACAGGTTATGAAATCTAGGCACAGGTCCCGATATTAGGCACAGGTTCTGAAAACTAGGCACAGGTCCCGATATTAGGCACAGGTTATGAAATCCAGGCACAGGTCCCGATATTAGGCACAGGTTCTGAAAACTAGGCACAGGTCCCGATATTAGGCACAGGTTATGAAATCTAGGCACAGGTCCCGATATTAGGCACAGGTTATGAAATCTAGGCACAGGTCCCGATATTAGGCACAGGTTCTGAAAACTAGGCACAGGTCCCGATATTAGGCACAGGTTATGAAATCTAGGCACAGGTCCCGATATTAGGCACAGGTTATGAAATCTAGGCACAGGTCCCGATATTAGGCACAGGTTCTGAAAACTAGGCACAGGTCCCGATATTAGGCACAGGTTCTGAAAACTAGGCACAGGTCCCGATATTAGGCACAGGTTCTGAAAACTAGGCACAGGTCCCGATATTAGGCACAGGTTATGAAATCTAGGCACAGGTCCCGATATTAGGCACAGGTTCTGAAAACTAGGCACAGGTCCCGATATTAGGCACAGGTTCTGAAAACTAGGCACAGGTCCCGATATTAGGCACAGGTTATGAAATCTAGGCACAGGTCCCGATATTAGGCACAGGTTCTGAAAACTAGGCACAGGTCCCGATATTAGGCACAGGTTATGAAATCTAGGCACAGGTCCCGATATTAGGCACAGGTTATGAAAACTAGGCACAGGTCCCGATATTAGGCACAGGTTCTGAAAACTAGGCACAGGTCCCGATATTAGGCACAGGTTATGAAATCTAGGCACAGGTCCCGATATTAGGCACAGGTTCTGAAAACTAGGCACAGGTCCCGATATTAGGCACAGGTTATGAAATCTAGGCACAGGTCCCGATATTAGGCACAGGTTATGAAATCTAGGCACAGGTCCCGATATTAGGCACAGGTTCTGAAAACTAGGCACAGGTCCCGATATTAGGCACAGGTTATGAAATCTAGGCACAGGTCCCGATATTAGGCACAGGTTCTGAAAACTAGGCACAGGTCCCGATATTAGGCACAGGTTATGAAATCTAGGCACAGGTCCCGATATTAGGCACAGGTTCTGAAAACTAGGCACAGGTCCCGATATTAGGCACAGGTTATGAAATCTAGGCACAGGTCCCGATATTAGGCACAGGTTATGAAATCTAGGCACAGGTCCCGATATTAGGCACAGGTTCTGAAAACTAGGCACAGGTCCCGATATTAGGCACAGGTTATGAAATCTAGGCACAGGTCCCGATATTAGGCACAGGTTATGAAATCTAGGCACAGGTCCCGATATTAGGCACAGGTTCTGAAAACTAGGCACAGGTCCCGATATTAGGCACAGGTTCTGAAAACTAGGCACAGGTCCCGATATTAGGCACAGGTTATGAAATCTAGGCACAGGTCCCGATATTAGGCACAGGTTATGAAATCTAGGCACAGGTCCCGATATTAGGCACAGGTTCTGAAAACTAGGCACAGGTCCCGATATTAGGCACAGGTTATGAAATCTAGGCACAGGTCCCGATATTAGGCACAGGTTCTGAAAACTAGGCACAGGTCCCGATATTAGGCACAGGTTATGAAATCTAGGCACAGGTCCCGATATTAGGCACAGGTTATGAAATCTAGGCACAGGTCCCGATATTAGGCACAGGTTCTGAAAACTAGGCACAGGTCCCGATATTAGGCACAGGTTATGAAACCTAGGCACAGGTCCCGATATTAGGCACAGGTTATGAAATCTAGGCACAGGTCCCGATATTAGGCACAGGTTCTGAAAACTAGGCACAGGTCCCGATATTAGGCACAGGTTCTGAAAACTAGGCACAGGTCCCGATATTAGGCACAGGTTCTGAAATCTAGGCACAGGTCCCGATATTAGGCACAGGTTATGAAATCTAGGCACAGGTCCCGATATTAGGGCACAGGTTCTGAAAACTAGGCACAGGTCCCGATATTAGGCACAGGTTCTGAAAACTAGGCACAGGTCCCGATATTAGGCACAGGTTATGAAATCTAGGCACAGGTCCCGATATTAGGCACAGGTCTGAAAACTAGGCACAGGTCCCGATATTAGGCACAGGTTATGAAATCTAGGCACAGGTCCCGATATTAGGCACAGGTTATGAAATCTAGGCACAGGTCCCGATATTAGGCACAGGTTCTGAAAACTAGGCACAGGTCCCGATATTAGGCACAGGTTATGAAATCTAGGCACAGGTCCCGATATTAGGCACAGGTTATGAAATCTAGGCACAGGTCCCGATATTAGGCACAGGTTCTGAAAACTAGGCACAGGTCCCGATATTAGGCACAGGTTATGAAATCTAGGCACAGGTCCCGATATTAGGCACAGGTTATGAAATCTAGGCACAGGTCCCGATATTAGGCACAGGTTATGAAATCTAGGCACAGGTCCCGATATTAGGCACAGGTTCTGAAAACTAGGCACAGGTCCCGATATTAGGCACAGGTTCTGAAAACTAGGCACAGGTCCCGATATTAGGCACAGGTATGAAATCTAGGCACAGGTCCCGATATTAGGCACAGGTTATGAAATCTAGGCACAGGTCCCGATATTAGGCACAGGTTCTGAAAACTAGGCACAGGTCCCGATATTAGGCACAGGTTATGAAATCTAGGCACAGGTCCCGATATTAGGCACAGGTTATGAAATCTAGGCACAGGTCCCGATATTAGGCACAGGTTCTGAAAACTAGGCACAGGTCCCGATATTAGGCACAGGTTCTGAAACTAGGCACAGGTCCCGATATTAGGCACAGGTTATGAAATCTAGGCACAGGTCCCGATATTAGGCACAGGTTATGAAATCTAGGCACAGGTCCCGATATTAGGCACAGGTTCTGAAAACTAGGCACAGGTCCCGATATTAGGCACAGGTTATGAAATCTAGGCACAGGTCCCGATATTACGCACAGGTTATGAAATCTAGGCACAGGTCCCGATATTAGGCACAGGTTATGAAATCCAGGCACAGGTCCCGATATTAGGCACAGGTTATGAAACTAGGCACAGGTCCCGATATTAGGCACAGGTTCTGAAAACTAGGCACAGGTCCCGATATTAGGCACAGGTTCTGAAACTAGGCACAGGTCCCGATATTAGGCACAGGTTATGAAATCTAGGCACAGGTCCCGATATTAGGCACAGGTTATGAAATCTAGGCACAGGTCCCGATATTAGGCACAGGTTCTGAAAACTAGGCACAGGTCCCGATATTAGGCACAGGTTATGAAATCTAGGCACAGGTCCCGATATTAGGCACAGGTTATGAAATCTAGGCACAGGTCCCGATATTAGGCACAGGTTCTGAAAACTAGGCACAGGTCCCGATATTAGGCACAGGTTATGAAATCTAGGCACAGGTCCCGATATTAGGCACAGGTTATGAAATCTAGGCACAGGTCCCGATATTAGGCACAGGTTCTGAAAACTAGGCACAGGTCCCGATATTAGGCACAGGTTATGAAATCTAGGCACAGGTCCCGATATTAGGCACAGGTTATGAAATCTAGGCACAGGTCCCGATATTAGGCACAGGTTATGAAATCTAGGCACAGGTCCCGATATTAGCACAGGTTCTGAAAACTAGGCACAGGTCCCGATATTAGGCACAGGTTCTGAAAACTAGGCACAGGTCCCGATATTAGGCACAGGTTATGAAATCTAGGCACAGGTCCCGATATTAGGCACAGTTATGAAATCTAGGCACAGGTCCCGATATTAGGCACAGGTTCTGAAAACTAGGCACAGGTCCCGATATTAGGCACAGGTTATGAAATCTAGGCACAGGTCCCGATATTAGGCACAGGTTATGAAATCTAGGCACAGGTCCCGATATTAGGCACAGGTTCTGAAAACTAGGCACAGGTCCCGATTTTAGGCACAGGTTATGAAATCTAGGCACAGGTCCCGATATTAGGCACAGGTTATGAAAACTAGGCACAGGTCCCGATATTAGGCACAGGTTATGAAATCTAGGCACAGGTCCCGATTTTAGGCACAGGTTCTGAAAACTAGGCACAGGTCCCGATATTAGGCACAGGTTATGAAAACTAGGCACAGGTCCCGATATTAGGCACAGGTTCTGAAAACTAGGCACAGGTCCCGATATTAGGCACAGGTTATGAAAACTAGGCACAGGTCCCGATATTAGGCACAGGTTATGAAATCTAGGCACAGTCCCGATATTAGGCACAGGTTATGAAATCTAGGCACAGGTCCCGATATTAGGCACAGGTTATGAAATCTAGGCACAGGTCCCGATATTAGGCACAGGTTCTGAAAACTAGGCACAGGTCCCGATATTAGGCACAGGTTATGAAATCTAGGCACAGGTCCCGATATTAGGCACAGGTTCTGAAAACTAGGCACAGGTTCCGATATTAGGCACAGGTTATGAAATCTAGGCACAGGTCCCGATATTAGGCACAGGTTATGAAATCTAGGCACAGGTCCCGATATTAGGCACAGGTTCTGAAAACTAGGCACAGGTCCCGATATTAGGCACAGGTTATGAAATCTAGGCACAGGTCCCGATATTAGGCACAGGTTCTGAAAACTAGGCACAGGTCCCGATATTAGGCACAGGTTATGAAATCTAGGCACAGGTCCCGATATTAGGCACAGGTTCTGAAAACTAGGCACAGGTCCCGATATTAGGCACAGGTTCTGAAAACTAGGCACAGGTCCCGATATTAGGCACAGGTTATGAAAACTAGGCACAGGTCCCGATATTAGGCACAGGTTATGAAATCTAGGCACAGGTCCCGATATTAGGCACAGGTTATGAAAACTAGGCACAGGTCCCGATATTAGGCACAGGTTCTGAAAACTAGGCACAGGTCCCGATATTAGGCACAGGTTCTGAAAACTAGGCACAGGTCCCGATATTAGGCACAGGTTAAGAAATCTAGGCACAGGTCCCGATATTAGGCACAGGTTCTGAAAACTAGGCACAGGTCCGATATTAGGCACAGGTTATGAAATCTAGGCACAGGTCCCGATATTAGGCACAGGTTATGAAATCTAGGCACAGGTCCCGATATTAGGCACAGGTTATGAAATCTAGGCACAGGTCCCGATATTAGGCACAGGTTATGAAAACTAGGCACAGGTCCCGATATTAGGCACAGGTTATGAAATCTAGGCACAGGTCCCGATATTAGGCACAGGTTATGAAATCTAGGCACAGGTCCCGATATTAGGCACAGGTTATGAAATCTAGGCACAGGTCCCGATATTAGGCACAGGTTATGAAAACTAGGCACAGGTCCCGATATTAGGCACAGGTTATGAAAACTAGGCACAGGTCCCGATATTAGGCACAGGTTATGAAATCTAGGCACAGGTCCCGATATTAGGCACAGGTTATGAAATCTAGGCACAGGTCCCGATATTAGGCACAGGTTCTGAAAACTAGGCACAGGGTCCCGATATTAGGCACAGGTTCTGAAAACTAGGCACAGGTCCCGATATTAGGCACAGGTTAAGAAATCTAGGCACAGGTCCCGATATTAGGCACAGGTTCTGAAAACTAGGCACAGGTCCCGATATTAGGCACAGGTTATGAAATCTAGGCACAGGTCCCGATATTAGGCACAGGTTCTGAAAACTAGGCACAGGTCCCGATATTAGGCACAGGTTATGAAATCTAGGCACAGGTCCCGATATTAGGCACAGGTTCTGAAACTAGGCACAGGTCCCGATATTAGGCACAGGTTATGAAATCTAGGCACAGGTCCCGATATTAGGCACAGGTTATGAAATCTAGGCACAGGTCCCGATATTAGGCACAGGTTCTGAAAACTAGGCACAGGTCCCGATATTAGGCACAGGTTATGAAAACTAGGCACAGGTCCCGATATTAGGCACAGGTTCTGAAAACTAGGCACAGGTCCCGATATTAGGCACAGGTTATGAATCTAGGCACAGGTCCCGATATTAGGCACAGGTTCTGAAAACTAGGCACAGGTCCCGATATTAGGCACAGGTTCTGAAAACTAGGCACAGGTCCCGATATTAGGCACAGGTTATGAAATCTAGGCACAGGTCCCGATATTAGGCACAGGTTCTGAAAACTAGGCACAGGTCCCGATATTAGGCACAGGTTATGAAATCTAGGCACAGGTCCCGATATTAGGCACAGGTTATGAAATCTAGGCACAGGTCCCGATATTAGGCACAGGTTCTGAAAACTAGGCACAGGTCCCGATTTTAGGCACAGGTTATGAAATCTAGGCACAGGTCCCGATATTAGGCACAGGTTATGAAAACTAGGCACAGGTCCCGATATTAGGCACAGGTTATGAAATCTAGGCACAGGTCCCGATTTAGGCACAGGTTCTGAAAACTAGGCACAGGTCCCGATATTAGGCACAGGTTATGAAAACTAGGCACAGGTCCCGATATTAGGCACAGGTTCTGAAAACTAGGCACAGGTCCCGATATTAGGCACAGGTTATGAAATCTAGGCACAGGTCCCGATATTAGGCACAGGTTCTGAAAACTAGGCACAGGTCCCGATATTAGGCACAGGTTATGAAATCTAGGCACAGGTCCCGATATTAGGCACAGGTTATGAAATCTAGGCACAGGTCCCGATATTAGGCACAGGTCTGAAAACTAGGCACAGGTCCCGATATTAGGCACAGGTTATGAAATCTAGGCACAGGTCCCGATATTAGGCACAGGTTCTGAAAACTAGGCACAGGTCCCGATATTAGGCACAGGTTATGAAATCTAGGCACAGGTCCCGATATTAGGCACAGGTTATGAAAACTAGGCACAGGTCCCGATATTAGGCACAGGTTCTGAAAACTAGGCACAGGTCCCGATATTAGGCACAGGTTATGAAATCTAGGCACAGGTCCCGATATTAGGCACAGGTTCTGAAATCTAGGCACAGGTCCCGATATTAGGCACAGGTTATGAAATAGGCACAGGTCCCGATATTAGGCACAGGTTATGAAATCTAGGCACAGGTCCCGATATTAGGCACAGGTTATGAAAACTAGGCACAGGTCCCGATATTAGGCACAGGTTCTGAAAACTAGGCACAGGTCCCGATATTAGGCACAGGTTATGAAATCTAGGCACAGGTCCCGATATTAGGCACAGGTTATGAAATCTAGGCACAGGTCCCGATATTAGGCACAGGTTATGAAATCTAGGCACAGGTCCCGATATTAGGCACAGGTTATGAAATCTAGGCACAGGTCCGATATTAGGCACAGGTTCTGAAAACTAGGCACAGGTCCCGATATTAGGCACAGGTTCTGAAAACTAGGCACAGGTCCCGATATTAGGCACAGGTTATGAAATCTAGGCACAGGTCCCGATATTAGGCACAGGTTATGAAATCTAGGCACAGGTCCCGATATTAGGCACAGGTTATGAAATCTAGGCACAGGTCCCGATATTAGGCACAGGTTATGAAAATCTAGGCACAGGTCCCGATATTAGGCACAGGTTCTGAAAACTAGGCACAGGTCCCGATATTAGGCACAGGTTCTGAAAACTAGGCACAGGTCCCGATATTAGGCACAGGTTATGAAAATCTAGGCACAGGTCCCGATATTAGGCACAGGTTATGAAATCTAGGCACAGGTCCCGATATTAGGCACAGGTTCTGAAAACTAGGCACAGGTCCCGATATTAGGCACAGGTTCTGAAACTAGGCACAGGTCCCGATATTAGGCACAGGTTATGAAATCTAGGCACAGGTCCCGATATTAGGCACAGGTTATGAAAACTAGGCACAGGTCCCGATATTAGGCACAGGTTATGAAATCTAGGCACAGGTCCCGATATTAGGCACAGGTTATGAAATCTAGGCACAGGTCCCGATATTAGGCACAGGTTATGAAATCTAGGCACAGGTCCCGATATTAGGCACAGGTTCTGAAAACTAGGCACAGGTCCCGATATTAGGCACAGGTTATGAAAACTAGGCACAGGTCCCGATATTAGGCACAGGTTATGAAACTAGGCACAGGTCCCGATATTAGGCACAGGTTCTGAAAACTAGGCACAGGTCCCGATATTAGGCACAGGTTATGAAATCTAGGCACAGGTCCCGATATTAGGCACAGGTTATGAAATCTAGGCACAGGTCCCGATATTAGGCACAGGTTCTGAAACTAGGCACAGGTCCCGATATTAGGCACAGGTTATGAAAACTAGGCACAGGTCCCGATATTAGGCACAGGTTATGAAATCTAGGCACAGGTCCCGATATTAGGCACAGGTTATGAAATCTAGGCACAGGTCCCGATATTAGGCACAGGTTCTGAAAACTAGGCACAGGTCCCGATATTAGGCACAGGTTATGAAATCTAGGCACAGGTCCCGATATTAGGCACAGGTTATGAAAACTAGCACAGGTCCCGATATTAGGCACAGGTTCTGAAAACTAGGCACAGGTCCCGATATTAGGCACAGGTTATGAAATCTAGGCACAGGTCCCGATATTAGGCACAGGTTATGAAATCTAGGCACAGGTCCCGATATTAGGCACAGGTTCTGAAAACTAGGCACAGGTCCCGATATTAGGCACAGGTTATGAAATCTAGGCACAGGTCCCGATATTAGGCACAGGTTATGAAATCTAGGCACAGGTCCCGATATTAGGCACAGGTTATGAAATCTAGGCACAGGTCCCGATATTAGGCACAGGTTATGAAAACTAGGCACAGGTCCCGATATTAGGCACAGGTTATGAAATCTAGGCACAGGTCCCGATATTAGGCACAGGTTCTGAAAACTAGGCACAGGTCCCGATATTAGGCACAGGTTATGAAATCTAGGCACAGGTCCCGATATTAGGCACAGGTTCTGAATCTAGGCACAGGTCCCGATATTAGCACAGGTTATGAAATCTAGGCACAGGTCCCGATATTAGGCACAGGTTATGAAAACTAGGCACAGGTCCCGATATTAGGCACAGGTTATGAAATCTAGGCACAGGTCCCGATATTAGGCACAGGTTCTGAAAACTAGGCACAGGTCCCGATATTAGGCACAGGTTATGAAATCTAGGCACAGGTCCCGATATTAGGCACAGGTTCTGAAAACTAGGCACAGGTCCCGATATTAGGCACAGGTTCTGAAAACTAGGCACAGGTCCCGATATTAGGCACAGGTTCTGAAAACTAGGCACAGGTCCCGATATTAGGCACAGGTTATGAAATCTAGGCACAGGTCCCGATATTAGGCACAGGTTCTGAAAACTAGGCACAGGTCCCGATATTAGGCACAGGTTATGAAATCTAGGCACAGGTCCCGATATTAGGCACAGGTTCTGAAAACTAGGCACAGGTCCCGATATTAGGCACAGGTTATGAAAATCTAGGCACAGGTCCCGATATTAGGCACAGGTTCTGAAAACTAGGCACAGGTCCCGATATTAGGCACAGGTTATGAAATCTAGGCACAGGTCCCGATATTAGGCACAGGTCCCGATATAGGCACAGGTTATGAAATCTAGGCACAGGTCCCGATATTAGGCACAGGTTATGAAATCTAGGCACAGGTCCCGATATTAGGCACAGGTTCTGAAAACTAGGCACAGGTCCCGATATTAGGCACAGGTTATGAAATCTAGGCACAGGTCCCGATATTAGGCACAGGTTCTGAAAACTAGCACAGGTCCCGATATTAGGCACAGGTTATGAAATCTAGGCACAGGTCCCGATATTAGGCACAGGTTATGAAATCTAGGCACAGGTCCCGATATTAGGCACAGGTTCTGAAAACTAGGCACAGGTCCCGATATTAGGCACAGGTTTATGAAATCTAGGCACAGGTCCCGATATTAGGCACAGGTTCTGAAAACTAGGCACAGGTCCCGATATTAGGCACAGGTTATGAAAATCTAGGCACAGGTCCCGATATTAGGCACAGGTTATGAAATCTAGGCACAGGTCCCGATATTAGGCACAGGTTATGAAATCTAGGCACAGGTCCCGATATTAGGCACAGGTTCTGAAAACTAGGCACAGGTCCCGATATTAGGCACAGGTTATGAAATCTAGGCACAGGTCCCGATATTAGGCACAGGTTCTGAAAACTAGGCACAGGTCCCGATATTAGCACAGGTTATGAAATCTAGGCACAGGTCCCGATATTAGGCACAGGTTATGAAATCTAGGCACAGGTCCCGATATTAGGCACAGGTTATGAAATCTAGGCACAGGTCCCGATATTAGGCACAGGTTCTGAAAACTAGGCACAGGTCCCGATATTAGGCACAGGTTATGAAATCTAGGCACAGGTCCCGATATTAGGCACAGGTTCTGAAAACTAGGCACAGGTCCCGATATTAGGCACAGGTTATGAAATCTAGGCACAGGTCCCGATATTAGGCACAGGTTCTGAAAACTAGGCACAGGTCCCGATATT